>JAVJIF010017331.1:0-157526 GCA_038442645.1 Agave tequilana
AATGTAGCTTCTACTTCTTGCACTCCTATATCATGTTCCACTTTGTCTTCTAGCATAGAAAATGATATAAATAATTGAAGAAAAGTGTTGATTGTTTGGGCTCCACTTTGAGCCATTGTGCCATGAATCACTCTCGTTTAGATCCTTGGTTCGCAAGAAACAAGTTCCAACCTTGCATGCACACCCATCTATGCATACACTTGCTTCTCATGATCCCATCATCATATGTATGCTCACGTGTACACATGTACACATTGTGGTCGAAAAGGCCATCTTGCTAGATTTTGTTATGATCTTTTAACATTTAAAAAATTAGCAACTATTTTGTTTGGGTTAGAAAAGATGCTAACCCCCCGTGGACCACCACAAGAATGGTACCAAGATCCACCTCTTTGATGTTTGGTGTAGGTGGAAGCTCTCGCATCACGTGAGAGATTTGTGCTTGAGGTGGATGCGTTTCTAAGCTTAAAAGAGAATTATTTGGATGCTTCACACTCAAGGGAACTTGGTGGAGAGGACCACCTTGGTTTGGAGAACTAGAGAAGAACCTTCATTCTTTTTTTGGTATCATTCTCTAACTCCCACTTATGCATGCTTTTCATGTTCATCTATTTGTAGCATGTTATGTTTTATTGTTCATTATGCTTGTGCTATGCTCATTAGACTAATGTTATACATGTTTAGTTATTTGAGCACCCATGTTTCATATGGATCTATATTTAGTGTTCACACCTTGTTTAAACTAACATGTATGCCCTAGATCTAATGCACATGCATATGATAAAGATCATATGATTTTCATGTTTCTATGATTTTTTTGTTTTAATAATTCGTGTTTTTGATTATCAAATCTATTGATTGTTGACCCGTTTTCATGCTTCATGTTTGACAACTTGCTTGAATGATATTTTCATTAAGACTAGGATTTATACTTGTACAACTAGTGAGCTACAAATAAACCTTTATATATGTTTTGCTTGAACGCTCATTTGTATTCACTGATGTACTAGTATAGTCTAGTTTGATGATTATTACATTTGACTTGTATTTACTATCTTACATGTTTTGTTTTAACTTTATGTATATGTCCATCTTGTCCAAACTATCATTTATACATATACATCCTTGAGCCACGTGCCTTCATGCATATACTTTTGTGGGACTCATTGTGTTTAGGATATGTATGTATACTTTAGTTTGTACATGACATACATATGCCTTGAAGTTTAAATCATTTTTTGATGATTTCATGTTTTTAGATGATTTCAATAGGTGATTTTTTGTGATTTCACATCTTAGATGAGTTTCATGTTTTTAATATTGAGCTTGATTGTTCATTTTCATGTTGATATGTTTCTCACAACACTTGTACACTCACTCTATTTATGTTTCTCATGACTTAGTTTTCATGATACAAGTTATGCTATATGGATTTTTGAGTGTTTTAGTGTCATGTGATTTACATGTGTCTTCATGAAAATTTTTTTTGGATCTCATACTAGTTGATTCATATAACTAGTTTGATATTCTTCCTTGTAGAGATTTTCAAAACATACTACATTTTCAAACCTATTTTTGAAAACCCCTACCTTCAATGGGCGGTTGGATGGGAGACCATGATCAAGTATGTTTCATCTTGCAAATCTTTTAAAACTTAACTTGGTTGGAGGTAGTTGATATGAGATATACACTTGTATTTATTGTTGTTTCAATTGGTATTATTGAATTCTTTCAATTGGTATCGATATGACATCTTTTTGTATACTCATATATGTTGTATTTATATATGTATGCTTGCACTTCATATAGTATCAAATTTCAATTGATATCTATCTTTTACATACATATATAGATGATTTATTTGTACTTCAAGATATCACAAATTTTGTTTATGCTTAGCTTGAACTTTTCAATTGAAACAATGTTAAAGCAATTTTCAATGATTTAATTTTTCAATTGGTATCTTATTTCAAGCATATGCATTTTTTCATTTGGTATTTCATAAAGGGGGAGAAACTAGTATTTTATTTTTCAATTGGTATTTTATCTTTCAATTGATTTTTTTTTGGTATTCCACTCCCTTGCTTTATGATAGAAATAAGATTTCAATTGGCAAAGAAATAATTTCAATTGGTATCTTGTGTTTTAAAGAATAATAGTTTCATTTGGTATCAAGATTTGTTTTTAAGGAAATTCAAAATTAGTATTGTTTAATTCCAAAATTGGTATCTAGTTGTTTGTTTAACAATTGGTAGGTTATTTGTTTACTTACTAATTGGTATCAAGATTTTCATTTTTTTGTGTTTTCATTGGTATATGTTCTCGTTTTGATTTCAATTGATTTGTTATTTTTCAATTGGTATCAATATACACTCCATTACCACATTTTTTTGGTATCATATTTGATTTAAACCCTTTATTAGTTCTTTGCTTTGAACAAAAAGGGGGAGAACATTTATTGTTTTTGCTTTTATTTTAACCCTTTTTGATGATTGACAAAAAGAGGGAGAAGAATTTGAGTTTTATATGCATATTTGTGTTTGCATATAGTTTACATTTGATGAAAAGAAGCCTTGTTATATGCATGTCTATATATGCATGTCTATGCATGTTTTATGTGCATGTTTTATGTTTCATTTTAATTGGTATCAAGGGCATGTTTATATGTGTTTTAAGAACATTCATTGCATATTAAGAACATTCATTGCATATCTTATATGTTTTATTGTTATGCATGAGTTAAGGGGGAGCTTCTTTTTGAAGCTTTACTTTATCCATGCATATATAACTCCATGAGTTTTGTCATCATCAAAAAGGGGGAAGATTGTTGGCCCAAAGGCCTTCCACTCTAGTTTGATGATGATTAACTCATGTAGTTATGTGTACTAATAATCTTGTGATTTAAGTTTCAGATCATTAATCAAGTTTTAGTTGGTGATTAGCTTCAACAAGATGATTTGGAAGCTTTCACATGGTGATTCAAGAGCCCGAGCGTCAAAGACATACATTGCACTTGCTCGGTGAATCAAGAGTTTTTTTGGATCGAGCCGACTTGGAGATTGCGCTCTAGCTTGGAGATTGCGCTCTACAAGAAGACTAGGTATCATAGTTTTTAGTTTGAGGTTGATCCTATTGTAAAGATTAGAATAGTATGATAGCTCAAGTTCACACACACACACCTTTCATGTTTTGATTTTTCGGTTTTAGTTACCGATCTTGGTTTTCATGAATAGATTTTTCATCAAAACAAGTTTACATGGTTTATGTATATTAGATTTGTTCTATATACATGCATGCTTCAATTGTTTAGACAAACTTTGTTTGATAATCTATTCCATGTGTTTTATGTTTTGGTATTTACAACAAAACATATTTTTTGGACTTAATGACAAAAATCATGATATATATATGTTTCTTGTATATTGAATTTCTATTCATATACAATATGCTTCAAAGTGTTTAAATATCATATTTTTTATCATGGTTGAGTTTTAGACAATGTGTATTTTCTATTTCAAAATACAAGGTTTTAGAAAATACGGTTTTTGGTTTTTGCAAAATTTCTTTGACACAAAAAGGTCAAATATGTTTTAAATTTGTGTAGGATTTTTAACACAAGTTTGTATTTCAATATAAAATGATAAACTATTTTTGTGGAATTTTAGAGATTTTGTGGGATTTATTATAATATTTTTTCCCCAGATTTCAGACCTGTTTTTGTCTGCCAGGCTTTTCCGGTCGACCGGTTACGGTCGACCGCAACAAAGAAGCCAGTCGACCGTTCCGGTCGACTGACGTGCACGGATACGTGCACGCAGGCTGACACTGTAGCCGGTCGACCGAGGCGGTCGACCGACGTAGAGCTGTTTGGCTCTCAGGAATTCTCGGTCGACCGAGGCGGTCGACCGTAGCCACAACGGTTCAGAATTTACCGTTGGGCGTCGACCGGGCCGGTCGACCGGCATGGGTAAAACTGGCAAATATTCTGTAAACGGCTAGTTTTCTAATTGCTTATAAATACCCCATTTGAGAGAGTTTTTCTTTAAGAATTTTTTGGGCTAAAATTTTCTATCTCTCTGGTGTTTTTGCTGCAAAGAAAATAGTTTTGATTCAAAGTGAACAATCTTTTGTGTTTTTGATTAGGGTTTGAAAACCAAAGAAAAGGGATTTTGGGAAAAGCTTTGTTTGAACTTCTATATCTTGATTTCATTTGTTTCCCAAAGGTTTTTCTTTGAGTTGCTGTTTCATATCCCTTGGTTTTTCTCCACACTTGAGCCTAAAATCTACTATCTATATCTATAGGTTATTTGTGTGGAAGAAGAATTTTTTTGTGGTTGTTGTTGTGACCACCAAGTTGTAACCCATCTTTTCTTAGCTTTGTGCTTTGGGTTGTATCCCTCTAGTTGAGAGGTGATCCTTGTATTGGTTTGGTGATTGGGAGTTTGTTGTATTGGTTTTTGCAGTTTGCCTCAAGGAGGAGGTTGTGATTGTTGGAGTTTGCCTCAAGGAGGAGGTTGTGTTGGTCGGCTTGGATTTGTGCCTCAAGGAGGAGGTTGTAAAGAGAGGAGTTGGGTACTCCTTGTAAAGGGTCCTAGGTGGACGAGCTAGTGGAAATCCTTCGTGTGTCGAAGGCGGGGATGTAGAGCTGGGTGCTCGACCTCGATAACATATCTTGTTGTTTGCGCTTTGATCATTGGCTCTCTCTCTCTCTTTACTTTGTGCCTTGCATTTATTTACATTGCTCATTCATATTTGCTTGGTTTGGTTGTGTGCATCACTTGTTGATAGCACTTGAGTGTAATTTGCATTAAGTTTTTTAAATTCCGCTTTTAGTTCATAGATTAGCATTGTCACCTATTCACACCCCCCTCTAGGTGACTTTTCAACAAGGCCTTACTAGATTTGGGGGCGAGTGTCAACTTGCTTTCATATTCAGTTTACAAGCAGTTAGGAGTGGGTGAGTTAAAATTAACAAGGATTACCTTGCAATTGACTATAGATCGATGAAAACTCCAAAAGGTGAGGTTGAAGACGTGCTGATCAAAGGTTGGAGAATTTATATTCCCAGTCGATTTTGTTATCCTTGAAACTGCACCGGTGGAGAACCCAAGAGGGCAGATTCCTGTGAATCTTGGCCAACCTTTCCTAGCAACATCAAATGCTTTGATCAATTGTCATAGTGGGTTGATGACACTTACCTTTGGGAACATGACTATCAATCTCAACATTTTCAATCTTGAAAAGCAGTCAAGCGGTCACTCTGACTAACCTTTTGATGTCAACATGATCCAAGGGATATCAAGTGAATATTTTGAAGATGAAGGATCAGACATCAAGTATCTTAAACCAAGGGTCAGAGCTTGATGAAGTGGAACAAGGGTATGATGAAATGGTCGAACAAGCTAATCAGGTGTTTACAACTCACTGGGAGTCTCTCTATGAGTCATTAGATAAGGAACCCCACTTCGACCATCTGTAGAGGAGCCACCTAACTTAGAGCTTAAACTCTCCACGAAATATTAAAAGTATGTATATTTAGGTAAGGATGAAAAGCTCGAGGTCGTGATAGCTTCCAAATGAGTAAGAACCAAGAAGAATCACTCATGTCCATATTGAAGGAGAATAATAAGCTATAGGGTGGACAATGGCTGATATAAAGGGATAAGTCCAACATTGTCCATCATCGGATCCACCTAACTGAAAATGCCAAACCATGAAGGGACCTCAACGCAGAATGAATCCTGTGATGAAGGAGGCAGTAAGAAAAGACATTTTGAAATGCCTCGACAACAGGATCATTTATCCAATCTCCGACAGTTCGTGGGTGAGTCCTGTGCAAGTGGTACCAAAAAGTCGGAAATTACGGTGGTCAAGAACGATGACGATGAGCTTATACCTATGCGAATCCAAATAGGATGGCGAGTGTGTATCGACTACAGAACTCAATATGGAAACGAGAAAGGGCCATTTTCCTTTGCTGTGTCATTGACCATATGTTGGAACGTTTAGCCGGACATGAGTATTATTGTTTTCTTGATGGATACTCCAGCTATAATCAGGTTTTGATAGCCCCTGAGGATCAAGAGAAAACCACATTCACATGTCCGTTTGGAACATTTATATACAGATGCAAGCCCTTTGGTTGTGCAATGCACCTGCAACATTCCAACGATGTATGCTCAGTATTTTTTTAACATGCTGGAAAGATTCTTCTGATCGGTCACTGATATTATATATATATTGTCACATTCTTATATTTATTATCAAATAACTTTGTTATTTAGTCTTATCTTTATTTAATATATGCAGGCCCATTACTAATGGAGGTGGAAGAAAATTGAGCCAAAAGCCCGCTTTAATTATGATTTAGATCTTAATTAAAGAGGGGATAAATTTTCAGGCGGATATAGATGATTCTAGCTAAAGATCAACGTATATCAGGTGGATCAAATCAATAAAAATTGATTAATTCGGATTTATATGAAGCTAAATCTGTTAGCTTGAGGATCACCAAAGACAGATCAGAACCAGAGACCAACAGCAAATCCAGCCGGATAAAAAGGGACATAATCACACTTTTTCATCGCAGCACTCCTCGTGGACCATGACCCGTTAGCCCTAAGCTACACGGTAGTTTTCACTGTATTTATCGAAATCAATTTTTGGCGTCGTTGCTGGGAGGGAACGGTGTAATTATTTTTTTAACAAGTTTGGTGTTTTGTTCAGAGCCATAAAGAAATCAGATTTAGCACTCAAGCATTGCAGGAGAAGACTTCCTATTCTGTGCCCCTTCTCTAGAAAGTAGGAAACATAATTCCAAGAAATTACAACGCAAAAACTTGAAAATTTTTGGACTACTTAAAACTTTTTTTGGCAGGACATATTGCTTTGCAAAAATACAGTTTTTTGCTGTGATATTTCTGCCATATTTGATATTCACATACCCTATTTTTAATTCAATAATAATCTTATTGATTGTTAATTGCTAAAAAAACGTTTAGACTTGCAATCTAGGCATTTGTCTAAATTACGTTTTCTTTTACAATTACTGTTGAAGAGAGCTGGAGACAAGGTACGTATGCATAGCATCTAGCATAGGAATATTTTTGGGTGATTTATTTGCTTTTTGATTGTTACTATTGCTTTATACTTGCACACTTGCACATCTATTTTAAGAACAAAAACCCAAAACAAGATAAGGTGGGGAAGTCATTACCCTTCCTTAGCCCACAAACATATTCAAGCACACACACCAACCTAAGCCTAATTTAAAATTTGATAGAGGCTTAGGGACATCTCGAACTCATTAGGAGATTATCCTAAGAGGGGAGGTGTTAGAATTTAACTCATCCTGCCAAATCTGTGTCAAGGACAGGGATTGAGGGGCGAAACCTCGAAGGCTGGTAGTTTCGCTTAATTAGGCCCGTCACTTTTGCGCGGATACCTTCCACCAATCTTACCCTGACCTGGCTGATTAGCTTGTGGTTAGAATCTACATTATACCTCCTATGGACAATCAACCAGTTAGGAGTTGTCTAGGTCAAGGTTTACCTTAGACTAGGTTTTGTTGCTTTCTTTTTTTTCTTATTGACTATTCGTGAACTTGTTTGTGGGAGTGTTTGTATATGCATCATGGTCGAGAGACCCAAACCATCTGGGTTAACTAGAAACACATCACCACCCAAGCATGAATCTAAACCAGATCTAGTTATCTCACTCAACCGACATCTTTGCAAGATAGGTTTTATCCAATTAGAACCACACTTCCATCTTGCATCCAACTTCCATCGGTTGGTGAACACAACTTTGAGCTCAGCCTCAGTTCATCTACACACTCCCTAAGTTGCATGGCTTAGAGTCCAAAGATGTGTATTTCTTCATAAGAGAATTTGAGGAAGTATGCTTAATAATGAAAATCTCACACCTTGTAGATGATGCTATTAAGTTTAAATTTATCCCATTTGCTCTTAAGGACTTAGCTAAGAAATGGCTTTACAGCTTAGCTGCCAGCTCTATCACATCGTGGGATAGATTCATCAAGGTCTTCTTAAAAAAATTCTATCCAATTCATAAGACCGCTCTCATTAGGAAGAACATCATGCAGTTCAAGTAAGAACCTAGTGAAACCATTTTGGAGGTACTTTGAACGTTTCAAAGACCTCCTTGTCCAATGTCCTCATCATGGAATAGAGAAATGGTGACAATACCAAATTTTCTATGATAGTTTAGACTACTCAAGCAAGACCCTCTTAGAAACCATGTGCCAAGGGGATTTTTGCAAAAGGATGAAAATGAAGGACGGGATTATAGATAATCTAGCTAAAAAGACCATCCAATGGGAACCAACTAATGAAAACTCTAGAATTCAAACTCCATCTCTTCAAAAGGAGGTCTCCATTCAATTGAATCATCCATAACTGCTGAGACTAGAATAGCAAACCTAGTAAGAAGACTGGAAGTTTTAGAAACTAAGGAACCAAGTCCAGTCAACCAAGTCAGCCCAAACCAATTTCAACTCTGGTTGTACTTACTGTCAAACTATGAATCATATGTTTGAGGAGTGTTAGTGTTTCAAGCTCAGCAATAATTTTCTGAACCGATGAATGTGGCTTTTTCAGCCTAACAATAATCCTTACGCCCAACGTACAATTCTAGCTGGAGAAATCACCTAAATTTCTTATGGAGCCAAAACAATAATGACCACTCAAGGTCAAATCATCCAAACCACTTCCAACATTCCAATCACCAACCCAATTTTTCAATTACTATCACAATTCTTCCAACCATCAACCTAATTTTTCAAATTATCAACAAAACTTTCCCAAACCAAGCTCCACAATCTTCCTTTCAAAATCCTCCACTTGAGAAGAGAATGACTGATTTTGAGAAGAACATGGAAAGGTACATGAAGAACTAAGAGTCCCTCATGCAAACAATACAGAACAGCTATACACAAGCCATAACGAGGCTAGAGATTCAAATAAGCCACTAGCCAATTCACAGAATGAGAGGCTAAAGGGTACCTTGGCCAGTCAGCCAGTAATGAATCGTAGGAATTCCCACCAAGCCCATTTGGCTGAGGATCAACCGTTGAATCAATGTAATGTTGTTCACACATTGAGGTCGGGAAAGAAAGTTGATAATCAAGTGTCAACACCACTAATCTCATTCAGCATAATCACACACAAGCATCCACCTCATCTAGTCTCAATTCTTTCAAATCTGACGAATCTAAAAAGGATAAGTAACCAGTCAGGTGCACAAGCCTATAGTACTATTTCCCAATAGGCTGAAGAACAATAAGCAAAATGCACACATGGATAAGATAATTGAGATTTTCAATCAAGTTAATATAAATGTGCCTCTTCTTGATGTGATTCAACAAGTTCGTCATATGCCAATTTCTTAAGACATGTGCACAAAGAAGAGAAAGACTAATGTACTTAAAAAAGTATTTTTAACCACTAACATTAGTGAGCTATTATCGGGTCCAATCCTGTCCAGTACAAAGATCCCAGTTGTCCTACCATTGCTTGCACAATAGGACAAGCTGAAATTATCGTGCACTACTTGACTTGAGAGCAGTATCAACTTGCTCCCCTTCTCAGTTTATCAACAACTCGGGCTGGGTGAGCTTAGTTCAACCTGAGTCACCATCCAACTGGCTGACCGGTCAGTAAAGTTTTAAAGGGAGAAATTAATGATGTCCTTATCTGGTCAGGGAGTTTATCTATCCCGTTGATTTCATAGTTCTCGAAACGCAACCTGTTTCCATCCTAGGTCGCAAACTCCAGTTATCTTAGGGCGTCCATTCCTTGCAACTGCCATGCACTAATCAATTGTAGGAATGGATCCATGAGGTTAACCTTTGGAGACATGACTAGAGAAGTCAATGTCTTCAACTTAGGAAAACACCCTGATATAAAAGACCAAACATTTGAAGTCAACCTCATTGAGAGCATCACAAGTGAACATAGTGAAGAATTAAACTAGAAACTAAGAGTGAATTCAAATTGGAGTCATGAATTTTGACCTTGATCAGATTATCCAGTCCATTGTGAATTAGGCATCAAGCCCTATTTCACCAAGTCTGGAGTCAACAAATTTGACTCTCCCTTCCATTGAGCCCTCCTTTTTCTTAGAATTGAAAGCCTTACCTAAGCATCTTAAGTACGTCTATCTAGGCGAACAAGAGACTTTGCCCGTTATAATTGGATCTCATTTGACTGACGGGGAGAAGAAGAGAACTCATGTCATTCTTAGAAAAAATAGAGAAACCATTGGTTTGGACTATGACTGACATAAAGGGATTGAGTCCAGCTATCGTTCAACATCGCATTCATCTTAATGAAGAGGCGACACCCAGAGAGACCCGCAGCATAGGTTAAACCCTATATGCAAGAGGATGTTCGTACTGAAATTTTAAATTCCTAGACAATGAGATCATTTATCCTATTTCTGACAGCAATGGGTCAGTCCTATCCACGCGATTTTGAAGAAATTCGGGTTTATCATAGTGAAAAATGAGAACAAAAAATTGGTCCAAAATCGACTCCTTACAAAGGTTCGAGTTTGCATTGACTATAGGAAATTGAATGCAGCCACTCGTAAGGACCATTTCCCTCTTCCTTTTATTGATCAAATGCTAAAATGATTAGCTGACCACGATATTACTGTTTCTTGGACGGATACTCGGGTACAATCAAATTTCTATAGCTCCCGAGGATCAAGAGAAGACGACATTTACATGTCCATTTGGGACTTTTGCCTCTCGCCGAATGCCTTTCGGTTTGTGCAACGCCCCTGCAACATTTCAACGTTGCATGATGAGTTTATTTTCTGACATGATAAATGATTCTTAGAAATCTTCATGGATGATTTCTCTATCTATGGAGATTCATTCAATCAATGTCTTCACCATCTAGAACTTATCCTCCAACATTGTGCTGAGAAGAATCTGACACTAAACTGGGAGAAATACCACTTCATGATAAGACAAAATTATCTTGGGTCATGAAATCTCTAAGAAATGAATTGAAGTGGATAGAGCCAAGATTGAGGTTATAGCTAAGCTTTCCATGCGCAAATACATGAGGGATATTCGATCCTTCTTAGGACACGTCGGTTTCTATCGAAAATTTATCGAGGACTTTAGCAAGATTGCTAGACCCATGACTAATCTTTTAGCTAAGTATGTGTCCTTCACTTTTGATGATGAATGTATAAATTCTTGGGAGAAGCTTAAGAAAGAGCTAATTTTTGCACCAATCATATCTACACCAGATTGGTTGAAGCCATTCGAAATCATGTGCGACGCTTCTGATTTGCCATAGGCGCTGTCTTAGGACAGCGCATTGATAACAAGTAGCATGTGATTTACTACTCTAGTAGGACTCTCAATGATTCTCAAATGAACTACACTACAACCGAGAAGGAATTCTTGGCAGTAGTGTTTGCTTTAGAGAATTTTGTCCCTACCTACTAGGGTCCGAAACCATAATTTTCACCGATCATTCTGCGATAAGATACCTTAAGGCGAAGAAAGATACTATGACCTGACTAATTCGTTGGATCTTACTTCTTCAAGATTTGATCTCGAGATTCGAGATAAGAGGCGTAAAAAATGTCATTGCTGACCATCTCTCGCGTATTCCAAATGCTCCATGCAACGATTACCCATCAATGATGACTTTCCTACGAAAACTCTTAGCTGTCTTTAAGGAACCTTGGTTTGCCGATATAGTGAACTACTTAGTCACAACCAACTCCATCTCATTGGTCTAAAATGATATATACTGGTTCTTATCTCAAGTCCGATATTTTATTTGGGAGAAGCCATATCTTTTCAAGTACTGTTCTGATCAAACCATTAGGAGATGCATTCCCATGAAGAAATCAAGAGTGTTTTGTCTTTTTGTCATGAGCCTGCATGCGATGGACACTTTGGTCCCTGTAAGACTACTGAAAAGATGCTACAAAGTGGGTTCTATTGGCCCGCTTTGTTCAAAGATGCCTATGAATTTTGCAAGATGTGCCTTAGATGCCAAATGGTAGGAGGATCTCAAAATGAGATATGATGCCCCTCAACCTTATTCTAAAATAGAACTCTTTGATGTTTGGGGCATCAACTTTATGGGTCCATTTTCTAATTCATTTGGAAACCAATACATATTGGTTGTTTTGGACTATGTGTCCAAGTGGGTAGAAGCCATTCCAAGTAAACTAATGATAACATAGTTGTCATAAAGTTTTTTAAAGAGAACATTTTCTCGCGCTTCAGAAACCCTCATGCTATCATCAGTGATAATGGTACTCACTTTTGCAATAGATCCTTTGAAGCTCTTATGCAAAAGTATGTCATAACTCACAAGTTGTCCACACCATATCATCCTCAAACCAATCGGCAGGTGGAGGTCTCCAATAGACAAATCAAGATTATTTTGGAGAAGACTGTGAACAAAATCGAAAAGATTAATCCACCAAACTTGTAGATGCCTTATGGGCCTACAGGACCGCTTTCAAGACGATTTTAGGAATGTCTTTTTATAGGTTAGTCTTTGAGAATGCTTGCCACCTACCTGTTGAGTTAGAGCACGGGGCCTTTTGAGCAATCAAGCAGCTAAATTTCAATTTAAACAAGGCCAGTGACTTTCAAAATTATAAATTTTCGAATTAGAGGAGTTGAGAAATGAGGCTTATGAAAATGGAAAGATCACAAAAGAGAGAGTTAAAGATTTTTCATGATAAACATATCATAAGGAAAATATTTGTCCATGGACAAAAAGTCTTGCTCTATAATTCTAGGCTTCATCTTTTTTCAGGAAAGCTAAAATCAAGATGGACTGGGCCATTCGTTGTTAAATCTGTGTTTCTATACGGTGTTGTCGAGATCAGTGACACCAAGAATGGAATTATTTTAAGGTAATGGTCAACGTCTTAAACCTTTCTTAGAATCGGTGCCGATAAATAAAACGGCTATAGGTCTTTTCGACCCAGTGTATCGTAACTTTACCTCTTTTACATTCCATTTCATGCATCTATACATTTCTTTCATACATTGGGATAATGCATGAGAGAGGTGTGGGGGGGGGGGTTTAACATGATTAACATAACTTTAAAAAAAAAAATATATATATATATATATAAACTTTTTGAAAAAGAATAATATTTTGACTTATTTTTGTAAGAAATTAAGTTAATTTTAAGGAATAGGAGAATCATAATTAGGATTTCTTATACTTGGTCAAAATAAGATGACTTGTTTTGATTTCCAAGGTTAGGAAGAAAATTTGGAAAAGTAATTTAGTCTTGATCTTTACCTTGATGAATATGCACACTTTATACACTTACATACTCAGGGTTTAAACAAAGATTCTTATGCCTTATATAAAAAGAAAAGCAAAAAGGAAAAAGAAATATATGTGTGTGTGTGTGTGTGTATGTGTGTGTGTGTGTGTGTGTGTCTATAAATCCTTTGATTAAGCTGGGTATTTGATTGGTAGTGAAAAGTGCATTTTTATCATTATATTTACCATCACATTTTCATATTTATATCTATAATTCTGCAGATTTACTAATATTTTATGATTTATTGTGTGCAGGCCTCGAAATTTTAAAATAAAGAAATAAAGCCTAAAAAGAAGCCCAAAAGCCCATATTCAAGCCCAATGTAAAAGTTGCAAATATCAATTGCCAAATTGCAAATACACAAGGGGCAAAGTTGCAAATACAAAGAAGAGGGAAGGATAGACTTCTATTGAACCCTAAACACTTGCAGGATGAGGATAAAAGCCAAAGAAGGAGAATTTAAGATCACAAATTCATGGATAAAAGATTTGGGATCTAGGTAACTTGCTTCCCAAGTTATATCCAAATCAAAAGATTAAGAGCCAGGATGCAGCTTCCAGAAGAAAAAGCCCAGATGGACGGACCAGGGGAGGCCAGGCGCCAAAGCGCGTGCCAGCCGCCACACTTTGGCCGCAGAAACGCGGCCCAAGCCGCGTTTCCGCGGCAATCTAGACGAGTCTGGGATCAGCTTTCGTGGGAGAGTTGTATTTGGACTCTACCTCCTTCTGCATCTATAAATACCCCTGCAGACGCAACAGAAAGAGCGTACAGCGAAATACAGAGCAAATTCTAGGGTTTCTTAGGCTAACTTGTAGTTTAGGTTAGATTTTATTTTCGTTTTTCTTTTGTAAATTTTGTAACTGAGAGTGGAGGAAGCTTTCATGGAGGAAGGAGTCCATGCTTGTACTGAGGTGACAGCGGTGTAAGCCTACTTTTCTTCCATTGTTAATGAAATCCACTTGAGTTTGTTTGTGTTCTTTATTTATTCTTGTGTTCTTTTATTCTTGTTTTCTTCTATTTTCTCTCTAATGTCTTGTGAACCATGAGACCCAAATGCGTTGAGACTGCCTAGCCGAAGAAGAGCCCTTGATGGCCTATGGAGATGAACAAACCTTCGTTAGTTTGTCTTTTATTTTCGTAGTGTAGATTAAGAAGGTGGACGATCCTATACGCCATACTTGTACACCTTCCAAGACAAGGTAAGTCATCGCACGGATCAAAGGTAAGCAAGGTAGAAGAGGTATGTATGTATAGTTTTTAGTTTTCTTTCTTTTAGTTTAGATCACCATCTCCATCTTTCCAAATTCTTTTCCTCACTTTCATTGTAAATATCACTTCTAATTCTCATTCTTCTTTCTTTCTAACTTAAATTTAAATTAATAAAATTTTAGAGATAACTTATGACAAAGCTTCCATCGCTAGTCCCTCCCTGAGGATCACGACCCGCATAGCCATTACTACCGCGGATTAGAATTGAGCACCTCGCACATCCTTACTCTTAAATCTGATATATTATATTTTGTGTGCAGGTAAAACTCATCAAAATTTTGTCGCCGTTGCCGGGGAGGGACGGTAAGTTTTCTCTAAATAAAAAAATTAACTAATTCTTTTATTCTTTCTGTTTGCAGGTTTGGAGAACAGGAAAATAACAGCAGAAGTGGACATATAGCAACTCTATGCCTCTGCCCTCGAAGGCAGAGCATCAAAACCTACTATAGTGCCCGCGGAAACGCGGCCTTAGTAGTGAGCTACTAACTGCAATTTCTGCAGGTTGCTAAAATTGCAAGATTTGTTTTCTGCTCTGTTCCAATTTGTTCTTTGATAAACCTGTACACTGCTAATTAACCAACAGTAAAATATTTGTTGATAAAAATAAAAATTGATTAGACGTTTGCATATTAGGCAAGTGTCTTTTCAATTCCTTTATTTTACTGTTGAAAAGCGCTGGAGCAAGGTACGTTCGCATTGCATGTAAAATAGGACTCATCTCTTGGTTGATGCTTTGAGTGAATCTTATTTACATATTTTGTACACTTGCACAATTTTATTCTAAGGGCATAACCCATTAACAAGATAAGGTGGGGATTTCATCACCTTTCCTTAGCCCAAAAATCATATCTCAAGCACTCACTAACCCAAGCCTAACTTAAAATTAGTAGACGTTGGCCCTAGGGACATCTCGGACTCAATTAGGAGATTATCCTAAGGGGAACAGTGCTGGAAGTTGACTCCTGCCAAATCAGTGTCTAGGAAGGGGATTGAGGGCCGAAAGCCCGAAGATTGGTGGTTATTTAATTAGGAACGTCTTTAACGGAAAACCTCCCACCACTCTTGCCCTGACCTGGCTGATTAACTTGTGGTCAAAGTCTGCACCCTACCTCCCGTGGACAGTCTAACCAGTTAGGAGTCGTCTAGGTCATAGGTCTACCCTAACTTAGGTTAGAATTTTTTCTTTTTTGTTTATTTGTTTGTTTTCTTTTTCTTTGTTGTGTTGGTGTGATATGGCATATAATAATAATTTTTCCAATTTTAATCCATATTACACACCTAACTATTTTTCGGATATTACCAACCCGGCATATCACAACTTTGACAACCAGTGTGCCGGAATGGTCTTATCCGAATGAATATAACCCATACCCCCCATCTTATGACCATAATTTTCATACTTTCAACTCTTCACAGAGTTCATGGGTTTTCGCTTCCCCCGAGTCCAATTTTCAACCGACTTGTCCTCCGTCTCCACCTTGTCCACAATATTCCCAAGATTCATACTCAGATCCACCCAGTCAGAATAGACTACCATCTATCCAGGAAATGATGAGTATGCATGAGTCCAAGCAACAATTACCATCAATCGCAGACATGATTATGCGTGAGTCCACCGACTCACAACTTCATCACGATTACACTTCATCCTTTCAAGTCCAATCACAACATGATGCACCTATCAACTATGAAAGGATGCTTGCAGCCATGACTCAGGCTAGATTAGCCCGTGATCATGATATAGATATGATGGTTCAATCTTTACGTTCTCACCGTTCGGCCATTTCTGATATCGCTGACCACTCTCTTAGAGCCGACGAACCAAGTTGCTTTGGACAACAAGATTCTAATTCAGTGCCATCATGTGAACTTGCCGAAACTTCAAATTTTGATAACTTGGCAAGTTTTTCCTTTCCTGAAATAGAACTTGAGCATGAATATGATCATGATCTTCCACCCGGTGATTCAATTTTATTTACTGACTCAATAATGACTCCGGTGTCTCCACCTGATTTTACTTTTCCCGAGTCAACATTGGATCCTGTGCCAATTCATCATGAATTTGAATCACCCATTTTTGATGATCATATTGAACTTGACCAATTGTGCAATTTTTCAAAGTCCCATGGATAAATTGGCAAGTTCTCATTTTTATGATATTGAGCTGAATGAGATATGTGACCTAGATTCTCAAATCTGTGATCAAGTTCAAATTCCCGAATCATTGTTGACTCCTGTTTTGTTACCCGACTTAGGTAATATTTTAGAGTCAGTTTTGGTTCCCACACCTATCATTCCTGAACTTGAATCACCAATATTGAGTCATATTCCATTGTGGGAAGATTATTGTGGACTTGAGCTTCAACTTATTGATTTGGACCCACTTCCTGAACTTAGCCCGACTCCTGAACCCTTACTTGATTTAAGTTTCTTTCCTGAGTCGGTATTCGTTCCTGTACCTATGACGTCCAAGTCAATCATTCCATCTTTTCACACTCCATTCTGGGACAAGACGGTTGACAAATTTGACTCCGAAATCAGTTATGGAATTTGAAAATTAGATGGGGTCAAATATTTAATAAAAATCCTTAATGGACACATCTTTTTAGTGGTTATATTAGAGTAATTTCTGGTGGGTTCCTCCGAATTCCACAAAAAGTAGATTGGGCCGCATTTCGTGGACCAATTAGACCACCATCGAACCACCACCTTGAGGTAACATCTGCCTTCCCTTTCTTCTTTTTCATGCATATATGCATTCATTCATACATTGAGGACAATGCATGAGATAAGTGTGGGGGTGGGCTTTACTAACATACTAACATAGTTAGAAACTAACAAAATTTGCTAATAAAAAAAAATTTTCTAAAAAAAATAATAATTATAAAAAGGATAATATTTTGACTTATCTTTTGAAAGAAATCTAAGTTAGTTTTAAGGATTGGAAAATCATGATTAGGATTTCTAAAAACTTGGTCAAAATAAATAAATTGTTTAAATTTTAGGTATAGGAGGAGAAATTGAATAATTAATTAGTCTTGATTTTTACCTTAAGGAAATTTGCATACCTAATGCATATCTAGGATTCTAAGACGAAGACCTTTGTGCCTCATATATAAAAAAAAAAAATCACCAATTAAGCTGGATACATGTGCCTCAAGAAGCATAAGTATTCACGCTTAAAGGTGAGTTCTAAATAAAATAAAGTCCTTAGTTTTGTGGCCTAGTTCATTCGAATTTGAGTCCGCGGGGTGTTTTCTCACCTGGTGCCCTAAAGCCGACCAGTTTGGGAGCCACCGACTTTAAGTTTGTTACATGGGTGGATTAGAAAGCCTAAGAAAACTGAGAAATATTATACATGTATTAACACATCTATTTGTCAATTAGTTAGGTATGAGGGCCTCAAGAAGCCTTGATACTTACACGAAAGAAAATTAGATGAGTTATACATGCCAAAAAAACTAGTAAAAAAAATAATTATATTAACACATCTATTAGTCAATTAGTTAGGTATGAGGGCCTCAAGAAGCCTTGATACTTACACGAAAGAAAATTAGATGAGTTATACATATTAAAAAAAAATTAAACAAATAAAGAGGCATGAGAGTCCAAGTTAAGGAATTCCTAGTAAAAATTCATAAGGATGCATATGATTTTTGGTAACAAAAAAGACTATACACAAATTCAATTTTGATCCTTACTTAAAAATGAAAACAATTTACTTTATAAAGACTAAGTTTAAGAATGAATAAAAATGAGGATCCTAAAAACTTATAGATTACTTAGTCTTTTCAAAAGTATTTCAATATTTTCCTTTTTATGGATTTTGTGGGTGTAATCCGCTGAAACCCTCACGAGACAACACTCGTCCTCTAGGGTAACCTAGAGGTTTAACGTCTTATTGCACGTGCTAAGTGCAACCGTGATTCCTACGAAAGTGAGTTAGTTAGATTAGGTTTTCTTTTTCTTTTTCTTTTTGATTTTTACTCGAGGACGAGCAAAAAGATAAGTGTGAGGGTGTGATTGGTAGTGAAAGTGCATTTTTATCATTATATTTACCATCACATTTTCATATTTATATCTATAATTCTGCACATTTACTAATATTTTATGATTTATTGTGTGCAGGCCTCGAATATTAAAATAAAGAAATAAAGCCTAAAAAGAAGCCCAAAAGCCCATATTCAAGCCCAATGTAAAAGTTGCAAATATCAATTGCCAAAATTGCAAATACACAAGGGCCAAAGTTGCAAATACAAAGAAGAGGGAAGGATAGACTTCTATTCAACCCTAAACACTTACAGGATGAGGATAAAAGCCAAAGAAGGAGAATTTATAATCACAAATTCGTGGATAAAAGATTTGGAATTTAGGTAACTTGCTTCCCAAGTTATATCCAAATCAAAAGATTAAGAGCCAGGATGCAGCTTCCAGAAGAAAAAGCCCAGATGGACGGACCAGGGGAGGCCAGGCGCCAAAGCGCGTGGCCAGCCGCCACACTTTGGCCGCGGAAACGCGGCCCAAGCCGCGTTTTCGCGGCAATCTGGACGAGTCTGGGGATCAGCTTTCGTGGGAGAGTTGTATTTGGACTCTACCTCCTTCTGCATCTATAATACCCCTGCAGACGAAACAGAAAGAGCGTACAGTGAAATACAGAGCAAATTCTAGGGTTTCTTAGGCTAACTTGTAGTTTAGGTTAGATTTTATTTTCGTTTTTCTTTTGTAAATTTTGTAACTGAGAGTGGAGGAAGCTTTCATGGAGGAAGGAGTCCATGCTTGTACTGAGGTGACAGCGGTGTAAGCCTACTTTTCTTCCATTGTTAATGAAATCCACTTGAGGTTTGTTTGTGTTCTTTTATTTATTCTTGTGTTCTTTTATTCTTGTTTTCTTCTATTTTCTCTCTAATGTTTTGTGAACCATGAGACCCAATTGCGTTGAGACTGCCTAGCCGAAGAAGAGCCCTTGATGGCCTATGGAGATGAACAAACCTTCGTTAGTTTGTCTTTTATTTTCGTAGTGTAGATTAAGAAGGTGGACGATCCTATACGCCATACTTGTACACCTTCCAAGACAAGGTAAGTCATCGCACGGATCAAAGGTAAGCAAGGTAGAAGAGGTATGTATGTATAGTTTTTAGTTTTCTTTCTTTTAGTTTAGATCACCATCTCCATCTTTCCAAATTCTTTTCCTCACTTTCATTGTAAATATCACTTCTAATTCTCATTCTTCTTTATTTCTAACTTAAATTTAAATTATAAAAATTTTAGAGATAACTTATTGACAAAGCTTCCATCTCTAGTCCCTCCCTGAGGATCACGACCCGCATAGCCATTGCTACCGCGGATTAGAATTGAGCACCTCGCACATCCTTACTCTTAAATCTGATATATTATATTTTGTGTGCAGGTAAAAACTCAATCAGTATTTGTGCCTCATAAAGCATAAGTATTCACGCCTAAAAGGGGTACATTTTATAAATAAAAATTCTTAGTTTTGTGGCCTTGTTTGCTCGAGTGCTTAAGTCATTGGGGTGTTTTCTCACCTGGTGCTCTAAGACTGTCCGGTTTGGGTGTCACCGACTAAAAGGCTCGTTACATGGGCAGATTAGAAAGCCTAATAGAACTAAGGAATAATACCATCAAAAATATAAATAAATAACATAAGAGTTAAAGTTAAAGAACCTTTATCAAAATTTCACGGTCACGAAGGTGCATATGACTTAGGGTAAAGTAATAGACTAGATAAGAAATACAATTTGACTCCTTACTTTGATTGATAACACGTTTTTAAATAGAGACAAAGTTTTGGAATGAATTGGCTGCTCCACCCCTCGGCTGTGGCCACCTGGCCACAGCAAGGCCGCGGAAACGCGGCATATGCCGCGGATCCGCGGCTTTGTTAGAGAGTTAGGGGGAGCGTTTTCTCCCCTATCCCTTGTTTTCCATTATATTTGCAAAGGGGAAAACTTACAATAAAAGGGTTGAGGAGCTAAATTACAAATATTCTTAAAAAGATTACAAGTAGATCTCCTCAGAGATTCTGGAGAGGTGTGCCGATAGGAGTCTGGTCAGCGCACGACCACTTTGTCCCTTTGACGATGCGAGCGATGAGATTCCCTTCTCGCCTGATTCCGGGAATCAGAGAACAGAAGGTTGGTAGAACCCTCTTGCTGCTTCTCAAAAATCGCCTTCAATTAGGAATTCCTTCTCGCCTGGTTCTGGAGATTCCTTGAGAAGAAGGTATTTAGGGTATCAGCACCCTGATTAGAGAAGCAATTCTCTATAAAGTCTCTGAATTCAAGAACGCACGGTGCGTCGTGAAGAAGCCTCTGCTTGTGGAGTCCTCTCTCTTGCACCTGTCCGTCGTCTTTACTTCTGGAGCTCCTCCTCTCTCCTTGTGCCCCTGGTGGATATTTATAGGGAGAGCAAGGGTATAATCGTCCCTTGAAAATATAGAAACAGATTGAATCCAATCTGTCTGAATCCGAAAAGTAGCCTTGCTGCGAGGCTAAGATCAGCTTTTGCGAAGCTAGAATTGGCAGGTCGGTTGATCTTCTTGATCCTTTCCATATCGTTGGAGGATTTCCCCTGATCTTCTTACTCGTTTTAGGAGAGTCAATAGATTGTGGCAATCAACTGCCAAATTTGATCTCTGATTTGATCTTAATTGGATTTGATCTGATTGGATCCGATCTCATCCGGAGATTTGATTGGTCAAAGGTTGACCATGGCAGACCAATAGCGGAGCTACCGCGTTGAGCTCACAGCGGAGCTGGAGACAGCTTCTGGCCAAGTCCGAAAGAAACCCTTTGGCGGAGCTAGATAACATCTGTGGCGAAGCTACCGAACATCCTTCTGCGCGGTTGTGTGTGGCTTCAAGCGAAGTTAACTCTCTGCGGAGTTGTGCTCAGGCGAAGCTATAAGTTAGCTTCCTGGCGAGGCTTTGGATGGCTTCAAGGCGAAGTCGGGTGATACTAGCCTCTCAGGCGAGGCTCTCCCTTTGGGCTCATGTAATGCTAAGTGCTAGCATCTTAGACCTGCTGAGGTCTGTTTAGAAACAATCCGGGTTCACTGTCTGCTTGCTGGATCAGTGGAGTCCAAGTTGCTTCCCTGTCCCTCGGAGATGGGTGAAAACTGGTCTTCAGCTCGTCTGTCACTTGTCTTTTGTAAATGTCAACAAGTTTAGACGTTGTTCGGACCAATAAGAATCTTGTCTTTTTTTAAGTGTCAACAAGACCCCCTTCAAAGTTTTCGAAAGTCTGCAATAGTCCAGACTTCGAAATACTTTGAACTGCTTTGATTGGTGGTGTGTGGAGTATGAACGTCGTCATGATGGTTGAGTTCAGCTTCGCTTTGGATCCTGCTTTGGGATGTAGATTCGACGAGGAATCATGTAGACTCGCGTCTGGGTAGCTTCGCGGCTAGGTAGGTTCGCTCTGGAACATCTGTCGCTTTCTCGAGGCCAACTGCCGTGGGCTGGTTACGAGAAGGATTACTTCTTCTCTCGCACTGATCGAGGGAGATATTCTCCCCTCGCGCGTTTCCAAGGGAGGATATTCCCTTTCTTCAAGGCGCCATCAGTGCCTTTATGAGGGAGACGTTTCTCCCTTTGCACGGTTCCAAGGAAAACCGTCCCTTTTCTCAAGGCGCAATAAATGCCTTGAATACGCTCGTGCTTCGACGCTTGAGGCGGCAGCGCTCAGGCCATGAGGCCTATAAATAGGACACTTGAGGTCCTCTGAAGAAAAGTGATCTGTTCTTCTTATCTTCTCTTGGTTGAAAGAGATACTCAGATCTCTGAACTGGTGGGAATGCCCACTCTGATTATTACCCGCCAAGGACCGGTAAGTCTTGATCATTCAACGACTTCACCAACTTTAGGGAATTCATCTCCCTTAGTTTAGCTTTAACAGCTGCTTCAGGGATTAGTTTCCCTTACTCTTCATCTTGCAATTGACTGGTCTGCAGAGAAGGATTTTGACATAGCTTTCGCAACGAAGCTATCATTCTGACTTGATCAGAGAAAGATCACTGCATGTTAAGTCCGCTGCATAGGCAGAACTTGGGACCTGGTATCTTCAAGGTTGAGCCAGTCTTGCCATATAGGTGAGGCTAAGACTGTGTTCCATAGGATCAGTCTGGCTCAGCCATATAGGCGAGGCTAGGACTTGGCGTTTGCTGAGCTAGCCCATCACTGCTGTGCGAGCGAGGCTTATCCTCTGCTTTAACTGAAATCGGATTGCTTTGCCCCAAAGAATTCGCTTTAGCGCTTTTGCAGTGTCTTCTGTGTTTAACTGCTAACTTGCTCCAATTTTGCATTGCAGTGAGCTATGTTCGCAGATCTTGTGTCTTGATGAAAGAGACCGAAAAGTTGCCTTATACTTCTCCGGTTGAAGCTTTACTTTTAAGCAGGAGGAACAACTTGGGGCAGCTGATGTGTGTCCCAGAGGCTGTTGGCAGCCTCTTATCCGAGATGATTCGTTCTGAGGTGAGGCTGGTGGCCGCTTCGTTGGAGATGATCCGCTTCGGGAAAGCGGACGTCACACCTATTAGATCACTGACATCACTGTCAGTTCCCATTATAGGTGATCTATCGTGTTGGCGGCGATAAGTTCATTGCCAATTTTCATCAAAGGTGATCCAGCTTCCTGGTGGCAAAATCTGCCATTATGTGGAAATTATGGCCCTGTCCTCGTGGCACAACTGGTTACGGCCTTGTGTAGGAGGAAGGCCTTTCGTGTCCAGTTGGTCTGGCTTGAAAGCAGATAAAACCGCCTGTATGCCTTTTGCGCAAATGATCTTGCTGAGCAACTGAATCTGTTGTATAAAATACAACTTTGATGTAGTATCAATGTACCTTTCCTCTTAAATCAATGAAAGTTCATTTTTTGTTCATCTGATTTTTGCCTGCCTTCATTGAGAATTTGGCCATAGCGATGCTAAACTTTGTGCAGAGTTAAGGACAGGGTCCTTTTTGAATGAGCTTCGCACGATGCTGGCATATCGGCGAACTGTGCCTTTAGTGGGCTAAGGCAATCTTTTTGGCGAAGTTCTTGATGAACTTGTGCGAAGTCCGCACTTTGACTCATTGGCGAGGTTAAGCCTTAGTGGCTGAGTCAGCGCTTCTCGGGAAGGCGCTTTAAGCAACGTTTCAAATTGAAACGGCGGCCCGTGCCCTTTTCGAGGCATCATTTCAGGCGCTGATTGGCCTATAAAAGCCCGATCGGGCTGAGAAAGAACAGATCTTTTTTTCCAGAGAACTTTTGATTCTTCTTCTTCCTCTTTCCTTTCCTCTTTATTCAGAAAGCTTTGAGAACTTTCGCAGCTTTTCAATGGCGCCCAAAAGACGATCGGAAAAGAAGTGGCAACTTCTGCAAAGGAGGGTCCTTCTCCTCTTCCGGTCATCGAGCGACCAGTCGCCGGTAAGGGACTTTCCCTTTTGATCAGAGACTGTGGTCTCTCTTTTAAAGCCGATATTTGGCTATCAGAACGATCGAACATGATCTGTTTTTATTAGGGAATCCGTTTCCCTGAATTTCCCTTATTTTCTTGGATGGGGAACTAAGAACTGAACAGTTCTTGTCTAAGCTTCTGTACGAAGCTATTGCTTGGGCTGTCTTCGTCCTGTTGAGGAACAGGATACAGGTCTGTCCCTTCGATCATGGCCGTCAAGAATAGTTTTTGACCATAATGCCCTTTTGATAACGTCAGCCCTTAGGGCTATACCACTTTCTGCTTAAGCGAAGTTAATGCTTGGGCATTTTCTGCAAGATGCAGACTTGTCCGCGAGATTAAGCTTTGTTGAAGCTATCGCCTTGCTGGCTTTGCTCACTGGGCGAGACTATGCCTTGGTGAAATTTATGTCTTCATGTTCGCTTGGCTGGTGAACTAATCATAGTTCGTTTTGTTCTTACAGTGCACTACATTCCCGGTCCCTTGAACAATCTATTTGGGATGACCAGCGGAGTTGATGCAATATCAGCTTGCAATTTCAAGGGCAAGCTTCTCTGTTTAGTGAGCAGAGCTCTCTTGTTCGAGACACGCTTATTCACGGTGGTGACCAGCACACCACGAGGAGTATTCTGACTACGGCTCCTTTTGAAGATGTTGACCGTCAGACTTATAGGAAGCCTGACTTCATGTTTGGGGATGCCGCGCCAGATCCTGATCACCAACTACAGGCCGGAGAAGGGCAATGGATCTTCCAGTTGGGTGATGAGAAGTTTTACCTTCCATCCAACAGACGGCATTTTTCTTTGTCTTCTTTCCAGTGTGTGACGCAGGCTCGGAAGATGGCATGGGATGTGAGCCGAAATACCGACTCCGTCCACATAGGGAGATTGGCACTTCAGTCTCCTGGTTATGCAAGAGCGGGACCTCCTTGTTGCATAATGGGTTTACATTCTGGGAATGTGTCGCGAGAGATCCTAGTGGGAGAAATCCCGCAGTGGCGCTGACCTTTGGCAACCAATTCTGCAAGGTCAATGGAAACTACCCGGCCACTGATTTTAGAACTCCAGGCTAGATTCACCCTCCGAAGACGTGGTGGGTGGATTTGACTACCTACATCCTTGCTCATTTCAAGGAGGATTTGGAGAGGCTGAACCTCTATGAGGTCGTCAGGGCGACCTGCCACGGCATTGAGATGAATGTGGCGTGCTTTTACGCCATCTTTGAATTATATTGCCCAGCTTCAGGGACTTTCTTTACCCCTGTCGGCGAGTTGGACATGGCCTTGCATGAGATGTGGGAAATCTCTGCTTTGCCTTTGGGTCTCTCCCTTATGAAGAATACTTTCCGTGCGAGGCGGAGTTGGCTCTTCTGGAGAAGCAGGATCCTGCCTTATTCGAGACTTATTGAGAGTTAATGTGCCACTTGCACATTTGTTCCGGCATCCATGGTGGCAGTAAGGGCACTTCCTGTAGCTTGAAGAGCTGGGGGAATTACTTGTTCTCGGATATGAGGAATGCTCCTGAAGCAGCACATTGCGGAGTTGCTGATGGGGATATCTTTGAACGGATGCATATGCACCTTCAAAGGGATCTTGTCATAACTGAAGACGATGGTCCCTATGAGAGGGTGATGTCCTTCGGAGCTTCCATCATCAGGCTCGTCAGTCTATGTCTCGGGAGGCACTGCTGGCCGTTTCTTAACCGTCTGGATGAAGAAATGCGTAGTGCCATCTTCTTCGGGTGACATCGTTCATCCGAATGTTTTGCTGCCCGCCGTTCGTTTGGTCCTGGTCGCCGTCTGGGTCTTCTCCCGGCCATGGTGTGCTGCATTCAAAGAGGCCTCCGTGCATTAACGGAGGCTTTTTGCAGGCCGCCGACGACGAAGCGTGGAAAGGGAGCCATTTTGCCTTGTGACGGACCCAATCCTAGGATAGGTCTGCCCTACACCTATCTGATGGCGTGGTTCGCCTTACATTGTCCTTCGCTGATTGGAGCTGGAGAAGACCTTCCGCAAGGTGTTCGAATGGCGCTCTTCCGCCGATTCGAAGGGCGTTCGTGGCTGAAGAAATACGTGGCTGAGGCCCGTAAATTGGTGCGTCGATATGACGTTTACGGTCTCTTCCGCTGTTTTCCCCGTATTCGGGGTGCAGGATACGACGAGGAGTTCCGAGATGCGGGGAAGGGCGGTCTTCTCTGAGCCGGGGAGTTTTTGAGTGGCTGGTCAGCATCCGGCCCTCACACTTATTGTACAGAAGCGGGGATACCTGCTATTTGGAACCTTATGTCCTTAGCCGGTTTGCTCGGCAGTTTGGGTACGACCAGCTGTATGTGGGCAACCCCAATCCTGATTTGGCCTTCATGGGAGTCTTATTGACAGGGCCCGTGCCTGGCGATTCTTTACTGCAGGCGGTACTGGGGCGCGGCTGCGTACGCCGTTGAAGAGTCCCAATCTTCAAATGACCCTGTGCTTCTGCTAGTGGTACACAACTTTCAACTCCACACCCCTCGATTTCAAGGCCAACAGCTCTGGTGTGAAGTTAATTTCTCAGCGGTTGAAACGGAAGGCTTCTGAGAAGAGGGGAGGCAAAAGGGTCCGCGTCCCGGGCATAGAGGAATTCGTCGCTGTTAATGACAGCGAGGCCTCAGATGCAGGAAGTCCTCGCTTCGAAGCGGGAGCGGAGGCTGAAACTTCTGCGACTGGCTCTGGTGTGATGGGGACCGTTCCCCCTCATCGTGTAGAAGAAGTGGAGGAAGAGGATTCTGATGTCCACTTCAAAAGAAAGCGGGAGGGTAGATCTCGTAGGAAGTCATTGGCGAAGAAGCCCCGTCGCCAGGCTCCTACGGTTGTCGTAGAGGGCGAATCCTCAGCAGCGTTCCCTCCTGCTATCCCGTTAGTAACGGACCCGTCGGTTGCTGAACCGACTACCGGTGAATTTGCTCCGGATCTGGGTAAGATCAACTCCGTCCGTATAATAGGTCTTTTGTGTGTTCAAAATGACTTATTATCAATTCTTTTGATTATAGGAGCTGAGGCGGCTGGAGAGCAAGGGAACATTATGATCCCCTATTTACTTATGGAACTGAGGCTGGTTCTTTTGTCCACCCGGAGGAGTCAGGAGGTGATGCGGCCGACGTTGGTCCCTCGGGCGCTGGGACTTCCAAAGGAAGCCCTGTAGCGTCGAGCTCTGTTGGATGGTCCACAGGAGATTCGGCGAGCGGGCCGGTTATTCGTGCTGATTTCGCCAAGAATTTTCCGATGGAGCCCATGGAGACTGATGCGGCTGCCGAGATGTTTGAGGCGACGTCATCTTATGGTACTGTCCTGACCTCTTGGCTTCTATTGCATGTTGTGTCATGTCTAAACACAGTCTTGTTACAGGTGTTCGACCTCAAGGTGCATTAGCTTCAAGGGAACCAGCTGATCTTCCTGGGGAGTCCAGGGGTGATATGAGCACTTCGACCGCGGCGGATGCTGCTGTGTTGGATGCGCTATATGGCGACCTGCCCTCTTATCGGCCCCAGCCAGCCGAAGGACCAGGGGCTGAAGAAACGGCAGTTCCGGAGGTATCCTCACTCCCAACTATATCAACGAGTGAGGTGCCGACAATTTTGTCAAGTGCGGAGCTGAGGGTGATTACCAGCCCTACCTCTCCAACCCTGGTGGTTGAACCTGCTGTTCAGGAGATAGTCACTAGTCCTACCTCCGCGGTGGCTAGTGTCCTGATTTCCATGAAGACTCCGCCAAGATCACCAACGACCTGTCTTACTGCTGCTAGTGTTCCTGTTGCTCCTTCCTCGGTGGTATCGACCGGGCTGGTGGACTTTTCTGAAGTTGCCCGTCTTCCAGAGGTGGCCGAAGTTGAAAACGATTTTATAGGCGACATAGTCGATAGTTTTTACAAAGGCTTAGGGCGATGCATTGACCTGGTCTTGAAAGGTTCGACTGTATCGTTCTCGACTTTGAAGGTGGTCCTCTTCCGCAATATTGAAAGTATTCGGGACCTTGAAGGGTATCACCAGGCCACTGCCTTGGAACTCCTGGTCGATCAATTTGAGAGGGACGTAGAGGAATGGTGCCGTCTTAGCTGCTCAGACCTGGAGCCTTTGGTTAGTGAGCGGTTTGCGCGCCTTGTCGCTCAAAAGCATGAGGCCCGTCTTGCCGCTCAAGAAGCCGCTGAGGCTATTTCCTCTGATTTGAAATCTTTGGAAACAAGGCAAGCAGAGGTTGAAAATGCCATCGATGCCTCCACCAGTGCTCTTGTTGATGCTGAAGATAGGATTGCGAAGGCCAAGGAGATGATTAGGAAGGGGAACCTTCTCTTGTCCAAGGCTGAACCGGTGCGTCTTGAAGAAGCCGCGCGGCTTGAGCAGCTCAAGGCTCAAAGTGACAAACTCTCGCAGCAGGGATTGTCGCAGAGGGCAACTTTGGCGGAGGTCGAAGCTCGTTTGGCCCAGGCAATGGATTTCGATGAGGCTGAGCTGAAGTCGCAGGCGCTTGCCCAGGCTGCTGATGACAGGAGGACGAGGCTGGCTTCCCTTGGAGAGCGGATCAGATCTTACAATGTACGACTGTAGGTCGTTGTACATGTGCCTTCATGTATCCCATCCTTTTGGAATTAATGAAAATTCTTTCTTTTGTTTGACTCCCTATCGAGTCTCCAACTCGTTTCATTTGCTGAATTGTCCTTTCAAAGTTATATTGTAGCCGTTTGAGAACATAATCCTTGTTGGATTGGATAATGAGACTTGGTCATCTACCGGTTCAGAGGTCGCAATGACATAACCGATTGAGGAGTCACCAATCTCAAGATTAGCCCTCACAGGACTAAAGGGGTAATACTTGCCTTTTGTAAATGTCAGCAAGTATGGTTGAGACCTGTCTTTTGTAAATGTCAACAGGCTCGAGGTTGAGACTTAGCTGTCTGTTGGTTCAGGGATCGCAATGACATAACGATTTGAGACGCCACCAAGCTCAAGGTTGGTGATACTTGTCTTTTGTAAATGTCAACAAGTATCGAGACCTGTCTTTTGTAAATGTCAACAGGGCTCGGGGTTGAGACTTGCCTTTTGTAAATGTCAACAAGCTCAAAATTGAAACCCGGCTGTCTGCTGGTTCAGAGGTCGCAATGACATAACCGATTGAGGCGCCACCAGCTCAAGGTTGGTGATACTTGTCTTTTGTAAATGTCAACAAGTATCGAGACCTGTCTTTTGTAAATGTCAACAGGGCTCAGGGTTGAGACTTGTCTTTTGTAAATGTCAACAAGCTCAAATTGAGACTCGGCTGTCTGCTGGTTCAGAGGTCGCAATGACATAACCGATTGAGACGCCACCAAGCTCAAGGTTGGAATGAAATTTGGAAAAAGGTCTCGTTTTCACGGGGAGAAACGAGGGAATCACTGTCATAGGTTTAATGTTAACGTAACAGCGAAATTTATATGTGGTCTTACCATTCTATGGATGAGAATTGGTAAGTGATTTTGGAGGTCTCGTTTTCACAGGGAGAAACGAGGGAATCACTGTCATAGGTTTAATGTTAACGTAACAGCGAATGTATATGTGGTCTTAACATTCTATGGATGAGAATTGGTAAGTGATTTTGGAGGTCTCGTTTTCACGGGAAAAACGAGGGAATCACTGTCATAGGTTTAATGTTAACGTAACAGCGAAATGCATATGTGGTCTTACCATTCTATGGATGAGAATTGGTAAGTGATTTTGGAGAGGGAATCAAATGGGAACTGGTCCCTTAGGATTTTTAGCAAATCCCCAGCTGTCAACGGGTTTGATATGCCTTTACCAACTACCGTTTGAATTGGGCTAGCCATGCTATTCCCCTCAGCATGATGAGTTGTCGAGGATTTATGTTGGGCTTAAAGGCCAACATTTTCCTCTATCCTTAATCGTTAAGGATGTTGGATCATTTGGTTAACGTATGTGTAACCTTGATTCTCCTTTAAGACAACCAGTGTATGGCCAGGTTCGTACTGGTTTATGGTGGTATGATCTCGCTTGGAGGAAGAGAAAGGCTCTCTTTGCATGTACCTTGGACATAAAGGTCTTGATCAGAGGTGTAGTGTTAACTTGATCATGAGAAGGATCCTTAATCAAGGATAATACTTCTTTAAGAACTTGCCATTGATCGGCATCATGAGTAGGTCGCCATCTGAAGTCATAAGGCAGTACGCTCCGTTTGAATAGACTGTTTCTATTACGAACGGTCCTTCCCATTTAGGCTGAAATTTGCCTTTGGTCTTGTGCGTCATAACCATCGGTCATCTGACGGCTAACCAGGTCTCCTTTCTGGAAGACCCTCTGCTTGACCTTCTTATTGAAGGCTTTTGAAATTCGAGCTTGATACAGCTCAATATGTTGCTGAGCTTGTAGTCGCTTCTCATCTAGGGCTTCGAGCTCTTGAAGACGCAACCGATCATTGTCCTCTGATGTGATCTTAGTCATTAAAGCGACTCGCAATGATGGCGTGTGGATTTCCAATGGGATGACTGCTTCGCACCCATATACTAGGGAAAAAGGCGTATTGCCTGTCGGTGTTCGAACCGTGGTTCGGTATGCCCAAACATTCACCAAGCTTTTCGTCCCAATCTCGCTTGTTCGAGGAGACGAACTTCTTGAGTAGCTTGATGATCGTTTTGTTGAATGCTTCCGCCAAGCCATTAGTGGCGGGATTATAGGCAGTTGAAGCCACATTCTGAATTCGGTATTTATCGCAGAACCGATAGAATACTTGGCTTATGAATTGGGGACCGTTGTCGTGGATGATCCGCCTAGGGACACCAAATCGATAGATGACATGGTGTTTGATGAAGTTAACAACATTAGAGGTCTTGACTTCAGTTAATGGTACAGCCTCCGCCCACTTTGAAAAGTAGTCGGTTATTGCAAGGATGAACCGGTGACCTTTCGTCGAAGAGGGACTATTGGCCCTACGACATCTACTCCCCATGCTTCAAATGGCCATGAAGCAACAGTCGGGTGGAGCAGCTCCGAAGGCTGGTGTATGAAGTCCGCATGAATCTGACATGCTTTACACCTTCGTGCATATTGGATGGCATTGGCTATCATAGTTGGCCATAATATCCCAGCCTATGCAACCTGTCTTTAAGTTTAGGACCTGGCTGATGAGCTCCACAAGTGCCGTCGTGCGCTTCTTGGAGCGCTTCCTGTACCTCTAAATGAGAAAGGCAACGGAGGAGAACACCGTCATATGAACGACGGTAAAGTGTCTTCAAAGTTGGATCGTAGTAGAAGCGGAGAGACCTTCGTCTGACGGACGCCGCTTCCTTAGGATCGTCTGGAAGCAGACCATGCAAAGCATAGTCAATGAGAGGAAAGCGCCAGTCTCTTGGTTCAAGATCCGTGGAGACATTATAGACTTCTCGAGTTCTTAGCATGTGCTTGGAGCATACAAGATGTCGAGTTGCGACTGTGAGGTGATACTCGGTGTCGGCTGGCAAGGCTAGTGTCGTTGCTAATGCAGCAAGAGAGTCCGCCTTGGTATTCTGAGATCGAGACACGTGCCTGATGTAGAAACCTTCAAATAGGTTGGCCAATTCAACGGCCGTGTGATAATAAGGCACCAAGTCCTCATGGCGGACTTCGTATTCGCCTTTAACCTGATTGATGATTAGTTTTGAATCGCCATAAGCTTCGAGGTAGCGTACCCCCATTCCATGGGCAAGCTGAAGACCAATGAGCAGGGCATTATATTCTGCTACATTATTGGAGCATGATTCCGTCAGAGAAAATGCTCTGGGAAGGACATGATCCTGTGGGGAGATAAACACAACCCCACGCCGGCGATGATCCTGCCTTTAGGATCTATTTGCGATGCTCCATCGAAGAACATTTGCCAACGTATCCTCTGCTATGAAGGTAATAGCAGGTACCTTGGATTGTGTATGATGACATTCTGGGCAAGGAGACTGAACGTCGTCGTTAGGGATCTCAGGCATGCATGTCAGAAAGGATTCTGAATTGGCAAGCGCATCCCTGAGTGCTTCTCTTGTCTCTTTTGAGAGGCGAAGAAGCTCGTGTATAGTGATACGAGCTGGGATATTGGCCAGCTGAGCCAATATGTCAAACCGAAAGGGCGTATCAAACCCTTGGCCTGGTGGTTTCTTCAACACGTGGTCGAATCGTACCTCCTTAGGCCTCTCTTTTCCCTTGGTTGGGATTGGAGTGGATGCTGACATTGGTACCAACGTCGTTTGCCATTGTATCTCGTCAGTAGACTTTTCATACTGCCTCAAGTATGATTTTCCGGATCGGGTGCCCGTCTGTTGAGGCGTATCGGCTTGCGCCGTGCAAGCAAGCTTTTCCCCTTCTGAATCGCTGAGGAAAGCTGATGTAAGATTACCATCGTCTGGCAGGACAGAGATGACATTGCAAGATTTGCCCTTTAAGTTGGGCTCCTTCGAATCCCGCTGTACTTCTTGGACGAGGTCCGGGTGTATCCAAATGACTTCCCCCGTCTCTAATGTTAGGGGAACGAGGCCCTTATTATCTTGAGTCATGGCTGGAGGGTGTCTGACTTCCAACCGTGGAGCGGGGGCTGGGTAGGTCCCGTCGGGAACTGTGACCTTTTGGGTGCTGCCGAACTCAAGAGTCACCATATTGGCAGTGACTTTCTTCTGCTCCGACTTTAGTGTCAGGACTCCGGCGTCGACTAAGGCTTGAATTCTGTCCTTGAGGACATAACACTTGTCAGTAGGATGGTGGATCATCCTGTGGTAGAGGCAGTATTTAGGGTCGTTTGTGCGCCCTATCTCATTGGGACGCCGAGCATCTGGCAGTTTCATTTTGTTCCCTTTGTGGAGCAGATGGAATATCGTGACCACCTGATCGTCTTTGAAGGAGTACTGCTTTGGAGGGAACTTAGGCTCCTGATTGTTGAAGCCGCTCTTCTTGGCCTTCGACTGCACACCTCCGGATAACTCCACAGACATAGTCTCTTTGCCTTTAGCTTGAGAAGATTGCGGTAGGTCGCTACGCCCTTTGTTGTTCATCCCCCACTTGCCTCTAGGGGCGGATGGTTCAAACTTTTTAGCCGACTTCTCGGCTATTTCTGCTTGTTCGACCAATTCCTTCCAAGTGTGGGCCTTGACAGCCCCCATGCGAACTTCCACTTGGTCTAAGAAGTTGTGTCTGCATGTCTGTAAGAGCATGGGTAATGGCATCCCTGCTGGGCACATCAAGGAAAATTTCTGAACTGTTCAATGTAGTCACGGACAGATTCGCCCTTCCTCTGCACAGTGGAGAGGAGCTTGTCTATGGTCACTTCGGTATCGTCCTCATAGAAACGAGAGAGGAACCGAGTTTCTAGGTCGATCCAGGAGTTGATAGAGCCCGGGGGGAGACTTCGGAACCAGTCAAATGCCACCCCCTTTAAGGTGCCAATGAATAGCCTAGCCATGATGGCGTCATTGCTTATAACATTACCAGTCTGAGACCGGAAATAGTAGATGTGCTGATTTGGCGAGCTCTTTCCGTCATAGGTATGCAACGTTGGTGGTTTGAACTTCGGTGGATATGGCACCGAATCCCACTCCAGCGGATAAGGACGGACTGCCCCTACCTTCTTTAATTCATCCCTCTGAGTTAGGGATGCGATTTGAGCTTGGAGGCTCTTAAGGACTTCAGCGTCTAAAGAAGAACCCTCCTTGGATTTCTCCGTCCTTGGCTGCTCATTGCTGAAATGTTCCTCATCATCATGATTGCTCCTGGCATCATTGTCATTGCGATTGTTGAGGAGTCGAGCGAGCATCTGTTGAATGTTGTCCAGAGCTTCTTGCTGGGTTCTGGAAGTTTGCTCCTGAGCTTCCAGGCGCCGACGAAGGTCGTCGTTAGTGTTATCAGCCATATTGACTGATGCTTTGTCTGTTCGCACTGAGCTAACTGTCGCTGATTGTGATCCAATATTGCATATTTTACCTCATTATTCCCATGCATTTTTGTAATAAATATATGATTTTTATTCATCTTCTCTATATATTTGCAGGTACACACTCTAATGGAGAGAAAGCCAATAATCACTTTAATTAGCAATAATTAAAGTGATTAGTTTCAAATCCAAGATTAAGCCCAAATCTAATCCAGAATCTAGAGAATCCGTGCAACAAACGAAGAATCCAGAAGGTCCATGTGGCTGAACAAACTCTTAACAACTCATAACAGAAAGCTGTTAGCCAACTGAATTAGTTAGGCCGCGCCTTGCCGCGCCCACGCGGCAGATCTGGGCCGTTGAGCCCCAGATTTTGTGCCAACAGACTGGGTTCTGGATCCTTCACCTGGGGCTATAAATATGTGATCTTGGACCTGCGAGCTGAGACTGAACAGAGAAGAGAGGAAAATCATTAGTTGTTGTAATTTTGTTTAGTTTTTCTCTAGGTTTAGTTCTTTAGATCCCTCTTCTCTTTCCCTAGAATTCATTGTAAAAAGAGAGAGTTGTGAGAGAGAGAGAGCTTGTGTAATCAAGGGTGACAACTTGAAGCTATGCAAGGATTGATCCATTCTCCTTCCTCTACTTGAGCTTGGTTCTAGTTTACTTGCTTTCTTTATGTGCTTTCTTTATTGCTTTCTTTAATTCCTTGCAATTTACTTCATGCTTTGTTTTACTTCTCATGGCTTGTAGCTAATTTTCCTACCATGTACTAGCTAACCACTAGCCTTGCCATCTTCACTAACTCATGGGTGATTGCTATATTTCATCTTGCAAGTTGGATGGTCTTCTCTTCTCCGATGGGTTAAACCACCCATTCTTCAAATGAGAAAGTAATTAGATCAACACGCGAGACGAATCCATGCCGATGGAGTGACAACATGAGGCAAGCGTTCACTATCACGGAGTTTAGTAAGTATTGGTAAGGTAGTAAGGTAAGCTAGTCATGGTTTGTTTGCTTCTTTAAGTTTCCTTTTCTTTTCTTGTAAATACCAAATCCACTCTTGATTTCTTTTCCGACTTTTTCACCATGAACATATCCATCCTTTCTTTAGTTTCTTTTTCATTTGATTCATTATTTTTATTAGCATAGAAGAATCTTCGTTTACATTTCTTCACTACGATTCGTAACGCTTCCATCGCTAGCTCTCCCTGAGAATCGACTCGGTATAGCCTTATGCTATAGCGGAGATAAGAAAGGGATACATCGATACATTTACATAAACCTTTCTCGTCTAATCAAAGTTTTGGCGCCGTTGCCGGGGAGAGCAACGTTTTTAGGTTAAAGTGAAGTACTAAACGAATCTTCTTCTCTGTTTGCAGGTTACAGGTGAAGAAACAGAAAATCTTGCATTGCAGAAACATATAAGCGGACCTGGGCCTCTGCTCTCGAAAGCAGAGACCAGGATCCCTCTGACTTGCCGCGTTCTGCCGCGCGGGCGCGGCAAGGAGGAGTTGACTTCTAACCATTTTCTGCAGGGTCTCTTGCTCTGCAAAATACAGCTTCTGCAATACTTAAATTCTTGTTTGCTTCACCATATACCTGCTAATTTAATCAACAGTAAAAAATTGGTTGAAATTGTTAAAAATTGATTAGACATTTGCATTTCTAGGCACGTGTCTTTCAATTCTTTTACTTTTACTGTTGAAGAGTGCTGGAGGCAAGGTACGTTTTGCATTGCATATAGATTAGGAATCATCTCTTGCTTGATTTTCATGCTTTGAGTGAATCCTTGTTATATTTCTTGTACACTTGCACAAATCAATTTTAAGGCATAACCCGTAAATAAGATAAGGTGGGGAGTTCATTACCCTTTCCTTAGCCCGAAAATCATTTTCCCAAGCACTCACTAACCCAAGCCTAATTTAATAAAAAATAGACGTTGGCCCTAGGGACATCTCGGACTCAATTAGGAGATTATCCTAAGGGGGAAAAGTGTTGGAATTTAACTCTTGCAAAATCAGTGTCTAGGAAAGGGGTTGAGGGCCGAAAGCTCGAAGGTTGCTGGTTACTTAATTAAGGAACGTCTCTGACGGAAAACCTCCCACCAACCTTACCCTTCCCTGGCTGATTAGCTTGTGGTTAGAGTTTACACTAAACCTCCCGTGGACAGTCTATCAGTTAGGAGTCGTCTAGGTCCTAAGTCTACCCTAACTTAGGTTAGAATTTTTCTTTCTTTTGTTTGTTTGTTTGTTTGTTTGTATTTGATTGTGTGATATGGCTTACAATTACAATTCTTTCCATCCTAATAATAATCCATATTTCACACCATCTCCATATTCGGATAATTCCAACCCGGTGTTTTACAATATGCACCAACCAAATACACCGGGTTGGCCTTATCCGAATCAATATGACCCATACCCCCCATCTAATAACTATAATTTTCATAATAATTTCAACTCTTCACCGAGTAATTGGGGATTCCAGTCCCCCGAGTTTAATTATCAACCTCCTTTTCCACCATATTCACCGAGTCCACAATATCCACAATATTCATTTCCAGAATCCGCTTCATATACTCCTTTTTCTGAACCACCAATTGAAGAAAAATCTGAGTTACTCAGGAGTATAGAAGCTAATCTTCAAAGGGTCGAGCAACAACTTCAAGAAACATTTGACCCTCCAATTCCACAGTATTTTCAAGAGTCTTACTCACTTCCACCTTTTCCTAATGAACAACCATTTGCCTTGGAAACAAGTAAAGATCTCTTGTGTGAGTCCACTTTTCCATCACCACACAGTTTTGACTTACAATTTCATCACCAATTCCAAAACAATTCTTCATCTTTTCAACAACATGATGAACCAATGAATTGTGAAAAGATGCTTGAATTCTTGACTCAGACTCGAAATGATCGTAACCGTGACATAGATTTGATGATCCAAACTCTTCATTCTCATCCTATTTCTAATGTCACTAACCATTCTGTCAAAGAGTCATGTTGTTTTGAAAATCAAGATTCAATTTCAGCACAACCACCTGAACTTGTCCAAACTTCAGATTCCATTTTGGCAAGTTTTTCATTTCCTAAAATTGAACTTGTCCAAACGTCAAATCCCATTGACATTTTGGCAAGTTTTTCATCTCCTACAAATGAACTTGTCCAAACTTCAGATCCAATTGACATTTTGGCAAGTTTTCCTTTCCCTGAAATTGAACTTGAACATGATTATGATCCTGAACTTTCACCAGATGATTCAACTCTACTTCCTGATTCAATCATGACTTCCATATCCTTACCTGATTTCAATCCATTTCCAAAGTCAGAATTGAATCCAGTACCTATCCATTGTGAAATTGAATCACCAATATTTTATGATGATCACATTGAACTTGGCCAATTCCATACTTCTGAAAATCCCATTGATAAATTGGCAAGTTCACATTTTCTGAAATTGAATTACATAAGGAATGTGATCTTGAACTCCAACTTAGTGATTCAATCCTCTTTTCTGATTCGATAATGACTCCGGTATCTCTACCTCACATCAATCTTTTCCCGGAGTCAACCTTGGATCCTTGCCCAATTCACAATGAAGTTGAATCACCCATCTTTGAGGATCATATTGAACTTGCCCAATTTTACACTTCTGAAGATACAATTGACAAATTTGCAAGTTCTCATTTCTGTGGAATTGAACTCAATGAGAAATGTGACTTTGACCCTCAAGTTTGTGATTTAGTTCAAATACCTGAATCATTAATGACTCCTGTTTTGTTACCCAATTTGAGTAACATTTCAGAGTCAGTTTTGATTCCCAACCCTCCTGAACTTGAATCACTAATCTTAGATAGTCACATTCCATCATGGGAAACTGAATGTGGACTTGAGCTTCATTTTCTTGACTTGGACCCAGTTCTTGAATCTATTCCGACTCCTGAACCTTTACTTGACTTCATTCACTTCCCTGAGTCGGTGTTCCTTTCCGAGTCCAAGTCAACCGTTCTATCATTCCATATTCCATTCTGGGACAAGGTAGTTGATAAATTTAACTCAGAAATTATTTTAAAATTTTGGAAATTAGATGGGGGCATGTACATAATAATCTTAAATGCACACATCATTTTTTTGGGTCATATTCTTGAAAATTTTGGTGGATTCCTGAAAACCCAACGACAAGTTGATTGGGCCATGTTCCGTGGACCAATCCGACCACCACCGGAACCACCACCTTAAGGTAATTTTTTTTACTAACATAGGGTTCACTAACATAGGATTTAGTTCATAAAAAAAAAACAGAAAAAAAAAAAAAAATAAAGGAGGGATTTTTATGCTTAAAAGGAGTTCCCACACTTTCCAAATTCAAATTCTTTCTAAATTCTTAGGATTCTCTCTCTTCCCTAGGATTCATTCACATTCAAAATCTTTTGACCTAGGGTGGTAATTAAATCTTTGACCTAGGGGTAACTTTGGAAATCCCATTTTTTCTTTCCTTTATAAAAAATCTTCTCCCCAACTCATTCTCCCTCACCCGAGACAATCACTTCAGATCTAGAATTCCTCTTCCACAGCCGACCTCCACCAAATTTTTGATCTCCAGATTTTTCCAAAATGCCGCGCCCTACCCTTGAACCGCGGCAAATCTGACACTTCAGGCGCGCCAGTAAGCTCCAGATCGACTGATTTTCTTTGCTGGAGACAGAACCAGATCCCTTCTTCCCGAGGCCATCTCTGGTGCCTTCTGCACCTGTCTTTCGATTTCCCCCCAAGTTAATCCGGGGGTGGTTTGATCTCTTGTTCCTTGCTCTAATTTTCACTGTTAATTATGGCCCCTACTTTATTTGTGGAAAGGGATTTCTCTAAGATTTTGAATAATCAAGAGGGTTATGGGCATATATTTTTAGATCGAATGCATGCGTGGAATTGGTATTCCTTAGTTTACGATAACACCAACAATGATGCTTACTATTGCCCTGATTTGGTCAACACATTTTACAACTCATTAGACCATGCATCTGTTAATCGTAACACACAACAATTCACTGTTCACATGCCATATGGTGACATTTTTGTCACCATTCCACTCATTTCTGAAATCACCGATATCCCATTCATCCTCATTATACTGACCCTTTGCCACTAGTTGATTACATGTCTATCATGGGGGTCCGTTGCACTGAGCAGGACCGTGGGCTCAAAGCCCAATCCACATTTAGGAATGTACATTGCGTTGGACGTTGGCTCCAACGCAATATTTTTGGATTAGATCATACCACATCTTTCAACAGACCCGTACTACAAATCATTCATGATCTAATGACTAATACACACTCGGTCTGTTTGAATAGGGCTATTTTTCATGCCATAATTGATAACTCCTCCCGCACTCGGGGTGCAAAATTTTCTCATCCCGTCTTGATTACATGTTTGTGTAGAAACTTCCTACCAGACGATGTATTTGACTCATTTGCCCGAGTGTCTGTTGTAGCCGAGAAAGCCACCAGTGCATACACTAGTTGCTTCACGCCCTCTGGACACCTCGTGCCCAACCTGAGGATATTCCTGTGGAGTCCTCTTCAGAGGAGAGTTTAGAGGAGGTAGATGAGCCCCAATTCTGGAGACAGGACCCCCCACGTGATACACATGCCTTCATGTCCTCCATCTGGAAGGGCATGAAGAAGATTTTTAGGGGTCAAGTGAGGCTGAGGAAGAAGATGGAGGAACAATCATCCAGGTTAGAGGAGCAATCCTCTAGGTTAGAAGGCATTGAGGCGAGGTTGAGGAGGACACAGTCGGCAGGACCCAGTACTACTGCGGGTCCAAAGAGGAGGAGGGAGTGACTTTTTACCTTACCTATTTCATGCATCATTTTTATCTTGCATACATTGAGGACAATGCATGAGATAGGTATGGGGGGGTATGTACTAACATAGGACTTTTTATTTTCCTTATAGGATTTTTATTTTTTAGGATTTTCATTTTCATTTTTTTAAGTCTTCCATTTTATTTTAGATTTTATCTTTTTTCCAGATTTTCCACTTTCTTTTTAGATTTTACCTTTTCTTTTAGAAAAAAAAAGAAAAAATATAAAAAATATATATATAAAAAAAAAAATATAAAATAAAACTTTTTGAAATAAGAAACAAAGTTTTGATCTATTTTTAAGAAAATTAAGATGTATCTTAGAAATTAAGAAAATCTTAATTATGACATCTTAAATCTAGTTGAAATAATAGATCTTGTTTGAGATTATAGGCTAAGTAAGTAAAATTGGTGAGATATTTTTATCTTGAATTTTTTGCCTTAGATAATATGCACTTTACACTTACACATTTCTTGGGATGGAGACAAAGACCAAAAATGCCATATAAATAAAAAAAAATAAAAATAAAAAAATAAAAATATATAAATAAAAGATCACTTATTAAGCTGGATAACTATGCCTCAAGAAGCATGGTTACTCACGCCTAACGGTGATCTCACTTATTAAGCTGGATAATTGTGCCTCAAGAAGCATGATTATTCACGCCTAACGGTGATTAAAAATAATCCCCCTTAGTTATGTGGCCTTTTTTACTCGAGACCTTAAACCCGAGGGATGTTTTCTCATCTGGTGCCCTAAGACCATCTGGTTTGGGAGTCATCGGTTAAAGGCTCGCTACAAGGGTAAACTAGAAAGCCTAGACTAAGGGAAGAATAAAATATATATATATATATAGATAAATAAATGGCTTGATGGTTGGAGTTGAAATCCCAGAAATCTTCACGAGCACGGTGTGCATATTATCTAAGTTTTATGAAAGATAAAGTATTCAATCCAATTTTGAATTCTTACCTTAATTGAAGACAAGATCTTGCATGGAGACTAAGTTTAAGGAAGAATGATTATAGGTGGACTTATGACCTAGGATCACTTATATTTTTGCAAAAATAGTTCGTAAACATGTCTCTTATTCAAAATGCGTTTTCAAAACACTAACATTTGTTTTCTTTCTTTATTGATTTTGTGGGTGTAATCCGCTGAAAACCCTCAGGAGACAACACTCCTCCTCTAGGGTAACTAGAGGTTTAACGGCTTGTTGCACATGCTCAGTGCAATCGCGTCACCTGCGAAAGTGGTGCAATAAATTGATAGTTAGGATTTTCTTTTCTTTTTCTTTGTTTTGCTCGGGACGAGCAAAAGAATAAGTGTGGGGGTGTGATTGTGATCCAATATTGCATATTTTACCTCATTATTCCCATGCATTTTTGTAATAAATATATGATTTTTACTCATCTTCTCTATATATTTGCAGGTACACACTCTAATGGAGAGAAAGCCAATAATCACTTTAATTAGCAATAATTAAAGTGATTAGTTTCAAATCCAAGATTAAGCCCAAATCTAATCCAGAATCTAGAGAGATCCGTGCAACAAACGAAGAATCCAGAAGGTCCATGTGGCTGAACAAACTCTTAACAACTCATAACAGAAAGCTGTTAGCCAACTGAATTAGTTAGGCCGCGCCTTGCCGCGCCCACGCGGCAGATCTGGGGCCGTTGAGCCCCAGATTTTGTGCCAACAGACTGGGTTCTGGATCCTTCACCTGGGGCTATAAATATGTGATCTTGGACCTGCGAGCTGAGACTGAACAGAGAAGAGAGGAAAAATCATTAGTTGTTGTAATTTTGTTTAGTTTTTCTCTAGGTTTAGTTCTTTAGATCCCTCTTCTCTTTCCCTAGAATTCATTGTAAAAGAGAGAGATTGAGAGAGAGAGAGCTTGTGTAATCAAGGGTGACAACTTGAAGCTATGCAAGGATTGATCCATTCTCCTTCCTCTACTTGAGCTTGGTTCTAGTTTACTTGCTTTCTTTATTTGCTTTCTTTATTGCTTTCTTTAATTCCTTGCAATTTACTTCATGCTTTGTTTTACTTCTCATGGCTTGTAGCTAATTTTCCTACCATGTACTAGCTAACCACTAGCCTTGCCATCTTCACTAACTCATGGGTGATTGCTATATTTCATCTTGCAAGTTGGATGGTCTTCTCTTCTCCGATGGGTTAAACCACCCATTCTTCAAATGAGAAAGTAATTAGATCAACACGCGAGACGAATCCATGCCCATGGAGTGACAACATGAGGCAAGCGTTCACTATCACGGAGTTTAGTAAGTATTGGTAAGGTAGTAAGGTAAGCTAGTCATGGTTTGTTTGCTTCTTTAAGTTTCCTTTTCTTTTCTTGTGAATACCAAATCCACTCTTGATTTCTTTTCCGACTTTTTCACCATGAACATATCCATCCTTTCTTTAGTTTCTTTTTCATTTGATTCATTATTTTTATTAGCATAGAAGAATCTTCGTTTACATTTCTTCACTACGATTCGTAACGCTTCCATCGCTAGCTCTCCCTGAGAATCGACTCGGTATAGCCTTATGCTATAGCGGAGATAAGAAAGGGATACATCAATACATTTACATAAACCTTTCTCGTCTAATCAGTCGCCGAAGAGGCGTACCCACTGTCTTCATCTTCTTCATCTGATGGTTGGAATGATTTCCTGGGCTCTGGCGAGGCTAGGGCCGTCGAGGAAGAAGGCTGCTCGTAACTGTAGGGTATCGCCACCCTGGATCTGGTGTTTCGGAAGACACCTTCTTCATGCACCAAGACTTCACCTAAGCCTGGGCTGTAGTCTGGATCTGGGAAGCTGCGGGTGTCGTCAGATGTTTGACTTCTTCCGCGTAACTCTCGTCCTCTCCCAGTCATGTTGACGGGTGCGGAGGCTGGATCTCGTGAGGTGCTCCTTCTGCGATGCTTCATAGGGAGATGTACAGACAGCCGATCAAAGACTGATTGCCGGCATGGAGGAGTGGCGAGGATTCGTCGTGACGGCAACGAGCTGAATGGATTGTCACCAGCTGGCATCCCCTTTGTTGACAACAGGGGGAAGTGGTCCGGAAAGACACCGACTTCCGCTTGTTCGCCAAGAATTCCCGCAAGTCAGGCCCATGGGAGCCTACATAATCCTGTGGAGAGGCCTTTCTAGAGCTTCCATAGGATGATGTTCTGTTCCTCTTATCCCTGCGGAAGGGATTAGCACTAAATAGTACTTCAGTTCTAGCTTCGCCAACAGGTGCGAGCTTAATGTTTGACGAACTGGAGAGCGGAGCACGCTGTGGTGGTTTACCCACTATGCCGCTGCAAAAGGGATTTGCCTTAGATAACACTCTGGCCTTAGCCTCGCGGCCATGGACGCAGTGAGTATGCTGTGGTACAGTAGCTTCGCTCATAAGAACGATGCTGGCACAAGGCATTGCTGCTCTTGAATTGGGCGACGGTATGATTGCCGTCTTGACTTTATGATTGGAGCAGACAGGCATCTTGCCTTTTTCTTCGCGAGAGAGGCGCGGTTTAGGCGTAGCTACGCCTGAAGCTTCGGTCAGAGACTTCTGTTTAGGCCTCCACATCCGCTTTGGCATAGGATACTTAGGTTCGCAAGGAACCTAATTAGCCACACGCGAGGCTGGAGGGTGTTGGCAGAATTCTGCTTCTGGTTTCTGTTCTAAAACCTTAGCCGTGGAGACCGTCCTATGCTTCCGTGCTCGAAGCATTAGACCACCCCCAGAGAGGACTTCTTCAAATCTTCCTTGATCGAACTGGACGACCAAGTTCTTGAGAGTGCAGGACTTGGGCTGCGGGTGTGCTTCCTTGTTGCGCCAGAGAACCGCAGTAGGTTCGCAGAGAACTTTTTCTGTCTCCGCAGAGACTTTCCTTAAAGATTTAGCCAGAGAGGCTCTGGCTGCACCGGCTTTTCTAAATTCAGAGTTAGACCCGAAGGTCTGTTCGTCGCATTGCGACACTTGATTCTCGGCAGTGGAGAATTTGATCCCCAGCGGAGTCGCCATCTTGTTTTCCATTATATTTGTAAAGGGGAAAACTTACAATAAAAGGGGTTGAGGAGCTAAATTACAAGTATTCTTAAAAAGATTACAAGTAGATCTCCTCAGAGATTCTGGAGAGGTATGCCGAAAGGAGTCTGGTCAGCGTGCGACCACTTTGTCCCTTTGACGATGCGAGCGATTAGATTCCCTTCTCGCCTGATTCCGGGAATCAGAGAACAGAAGGTTGGTAGAACCCTCTTGCTGCTTCTCAAAAATCGCCTTCAATTAAGAATTCCTTCTCGCCTGGTTCCGGAGATTCCTTGAGAAGAAGGTATTTAGGGTATCAGCACCCTGATTAGAGAAGCAATTCTCTATAAAGTCTCTGAATTCAAGAACGCACGGTGCGTCGTGAAGAAGCCTCTGCTTGTGGAGTCCTCTCTCTTGCACCTGTCCGTCGTCTCTACTTCTGGAGCTCCTCCTCTCTCCTTGTGCCCCTGGTGGGCTATTTATAGGGAGAGCAAGGGTATAATCGTCCCTTGAAAATATAGAAACAGATTGAATCGAATCTGTTTGAATCCGGAAAGTAGCCTTGCTGCGAGGTTAAGATCAGCTTTTGCGAAGCTAGAATTGGCAGGTCGGTTGATCTTCTTGATCCTTTCTATATAGTTGGAGGATTTCCCCTGATCTTCTTACTCGTTTTAGGAGAGTCAAGAGATTGTGGCAATCAACTGCCAAATTTGATCTCTGATTTGATCTTAATTGGATTTGATCTGATTGGATCCGATCTCGTCTGGAGATTTGATTGGTCAAAGGTTGACCATGGCAGACCAATAGCGGAGCTACCGCGTTGAGCTCACAGCGGAGCTGGAGACAGCTTCTGGCGAAGTCCGAAAGAAACCCTTTGGCGGAGCTAGATAACATCTGTGGCGAAGCTAGCGAACATCCTTCTGCGCGGTTGCGTGTGGCTTCAACCGAAGTTAACTCTCTGCGGAGTTGTGCTCAGGCGAAGCTATAAGTTAGCTTCCTGGCGAGGCTTTGGATGGCTTCAAGGCGAAGTCAGGTGATACTAGGCTCTCAGGCGAGGCTATCCCTTTGGGCTCATGTAATGCTAAGTGCTAACATCTTAGACCTGCTGAGGTCTGTTTAGAAACAATCCGGGTTCACTGTCTGCTTGCTGAATCAGTGGAGTCCAAGTTGCTTCCCTGTCCCTCGGAGATGGGTGAAAACTGGTCTTCAGCTCGTCTGTCACTTGTCTTTTGTAAATGTCAACAAGTTTAGACATTATTCGAACCAATAAGAATCTTGTCTTTTTTTAAGTGTCAACATCCCTGTACACTCTCCTACGTTAGGTTTTGCCTATAAATACTGGGATTTTCAGAGACCAGGGGAACGACCATGCAGAGATAGAATTTAGTCCACTTTTCCATTCTTTGTAGTATAGATTTTTGTTTTTCTTTTCATGTAATTTTCAGTTTTAATTTATGTAAATCAGAGAAGATCAGAGTTTCATAGGAGAATGAGAATGAAGCTTGTGCTGAGAGTGACACCGGTGTAAGATATTCTTCTTTTCTCTTATTGTTATAAAATCGAATCTGTAGTTCCCCTTTTGTATGTAGTTTATTTTTGTGTTCTTCTTCTTCTTCTCTACTTTTCTTCCTTTGGTACCAATTGCTATCCAAGTGAGTCTTAAAGCATCGAAAGAGCCTTGCCTTTGCGAGTGCCACCGATAGCTCATGACGATGAATTTTGAGTTTCATTCTGTATCACTTCATACTTACAACGTCTTGATGATTTAATGTGGAGGAGACGGGAATCAACTCTTATGGGCTATACGTTGATCGCCTCACTTCAAGGTAACATCATTGCAAAAGATTCAAGGTAAGCATTTGGCCAAAGGAGGTAAGTAACTTTTAGATTCTTTTCTTTTAATTCTTTAGTTTAGAACACCACAATCTATCACTTCTTTTATCACTCCTTTTCCATTTCTTTGTACATATCATTTCTAGTTTCTCCATCTTCTTAATCTACCATCTTCTTCCTAATTCAACTTTAACTCAATTTTTCCTTTTTCTTTTAAAGAACTAAAGAAGAATTTTAACCATTAATTGTAGCATAAAAGAGAACTTGCTTAAAAAGCTTCCATCGCTAGTCCCTCCTTATGGATCACGACCCGCATAGCCACTTGCTATTGCGGTAGAATTGAGTAACTTGCACTTTTCATTCTTAGTTCTGAAATTCTGTATTTGTGTGCAGGTTTTACTTCAATCAAATTTTGGCTTCGTTGCCGGGGAGGGATGGTAAGTTATTCTCTATTTAGATTTACATTTTTTGTTAACTTTCTTCTTTGTTTTGGTGTACAGATTTTACAACAAGGATTTTTTGCTGCAGTGGACATATAAGTCGCCCTGGACTCTGCTCAAGAAAGCAGAGCCCAGAAGCCCTCAGGTTTGCTACATTCTTGTGACAATCTGAGTGAACTACTAACCTATATTTTCTGCAGGTTGGCTGAATTGCATAGTTTAAATATTTGTGGCATTTATCTCCTTGTTTGACTCACTGTATATACATTTCTAACACAACAGTAAAAAGTTGATTGTAAATGCTAAAAATGATTTAGACTTTACATTTGGCACGTGTCTATTTCATTACATTTTCTATTTACTGTTAAAGAGTGCTGGAGCCAAGGTATGTGTACATAGTATTTAGTATAAGGTTCATTCTTGTATGAAATATTGCTTGAGTGTTACTTTTTTTTATATACTTGTACACTGCACTAAATTGATTTAAGGGCTTGTCCTATAAATAAGATAAGGTGGGGAATTCATTACCCTCCCTTAGCCCACAAACAATCTCCTCACTTACTAACCCAAGCCTAACTAAAATTGAGTAGACGTTGGCCCTAGGGACATCTCGGACTCAAATAGGAGACTGACCTAAGGGGGAAGTTGATTTGAATTTGACTCTTGCCAAATCGGTGACTAAGGTTGGGGATTGAGGGGCGAAACCCCGAAGGCTGGTGGTTTGGCTTAATTAGGCCCGTTGCTTTTGCGCGGATACCTCCCACCAATCTTGCCCCTACCTGGCTGATTAACTTGTGGTCAGATTCGGCAATATACCCCCCGTGGACAGTCTAACCAGTTAGGAGTCGTCTATGTCTAAGGTTTACCCTAACTTAGGTTAGATTTTTTTTCTTTTTATTTGTTTGCTTATTTTTTGTTTTTTCTTGTTTGTGTTTGACATTTATTGTGTGGTATGACTTATAACAATAATTTTTCCAATTTTAATGGTAATCCATATTACACCACGACCTCTTTTTCGGATATTACCAACCCGGCATATCACAACTTTAACCAATCTAGTGTGCTGGATTGGTCTTATCCGAATCAATATAACCCATGTCCCCAATCTTATAACCATAATTTCTAAAATAATTTTAACTCTTCACAGAGTCAATGGGGATTCACATCCCCCGAGTCTAATTTTCAACCAACTGGTCCTCCTTATCCACCTTGTCCACAATATTTCCAAGATTCATACTCAGTTCCACCAGTCCAAAATAGAAAACCATCAATTTTGGAAATGAGTATGTGTGAGTCCAAACAACAATCATAAAATCTAACGGACTCATAATTTCACCACCAATTCTAAAATAACACTTCATCTTTTCAAGTCCAATCGCAATAATACGATGAACCAATCAACTATGAAAAGATGCTTGAAGCCATGACTCAGGCTCAAAACGCTCGTAATCATGACATAGATATGATGGTCCAAACTCTCCGTTCTCACCGTTTGACCATTTCTGATGTCGCTAACCATTCTGTTAGAGCCGACGAATCATGTTGTTTTGGAAAACAAGATTCCATTTCAGCACAATCATTTGAACTTGTCCAAACTCTAAATTTTGAAAATGACATTGACAGTTTGGCAAGTTATTCCTTTCCTGAAATGGAACTTGAGAATTAATATGATCCTGAACCTCAACTTAGTGATTCAATTCTACTTCCTGATTCAATAATGACTCTGGTGTTTTCACCTGATTTAAATCTTTTTCCCGAGTCAACATTGGATCCTGTGCCAATTCATAATGAAATTGAATCGCCCATCTTTGATGATCATCATATTGAACTTGACCAATTTCATACTTTTGAAAGTCCTATTGGCAAATTGGCAAGTTCTCATTTTTATGAAATTGAACTCAATGAGAAATGTGACCTAGATTCTCAAATTTGTGATCTAGTTCAAATTCCCGAATCAATATTGACTCCTGTGTTGTTACCCAACTTGAGTAATATTTTAGAGTCAGTTTTGATTCCCACACCTGTCATTCTTGAACTTGAATCATCAATATTAAGTCACATTCCATTGTAGAAAAATGAATGTGGACTTGAGTTTCAACTTCTTGATTTGGACCCATTTCCTGAATCAATCTCGACTCCTGAACCTTTACTTGACTTAAATCACTTTTCTGAGTCGCTATTAGTTCCCGTACCTCCTAAGTCTAAGTCAATCATTCTATCTTTTCACACTCCATTTTGGGACAAGGCGGTTGACAAAATTGACTCCGAAATTAATTTTGAAATTTGAAAATTAGACGGGGTAAAATATTTAATAAAAATCGATCATATATACATCATTTTAGTGGGTTATATAAGAGAGAATTCTGGTGGTTCCTCCGAACTCCACGAAAATTCGATTGGGCCGCATTTCGTGGACCAATCAGACCACCACCGGAACCACCACTTTAAGGTAATATTTTCCTTCCCTTTCTTCTTTTTCATGCATCTATGCATTAATTCATTCATTGAGCACAATGCATGAGATAGGTGTGGGGGAGGGTCTAACATAACTTAGGTTTTCTTTTATAAAAAAATTAACATTTTCTTTACTTTTAAAAACTTTTTGAAAATAGAAACAATATTTTGACATATTTTTTATAAGAAATTAAGTCAATTTTAAGGAATAGGAGAATCATAATTAGGATTTCCTATACTTGGTCAAAATAAGATTATTTGTTTGATTTCTAAGGATAGAAAGAAAGTTTGTGAAAGTAATTTAGTCTTGATCTTTACCGTGAAGAAATATGCACACCTTATGCACTTACACACTTAGGGTTCAAAAACAAAGATTCTTATGCCTTATAAAAAAAAAGAAAAAAAAAATATATATATATATCTATGAAAGATGAACAAATATAATTATTGATTAGCTAGGTGCTTTGGCCTAAGTAAGCCTTGGTATTTATGCGAAAGATGATTAGATAAGTTGAGAAAAATATATATATATAAAAATCCTCTGATTAAGTTGGGTATTTGTGCCTAATAAAGCATAAGTATTCACGCCTAAAAGTGGTTCATATAATAAAATCCTTATTTTTGTAGCCTTGTTTGCTCGAGCCCTTAAGTCCTTTAGGGTGTTTTCTCACCTGGTGCCCTAAGACCGTTTGGTTTGGGAGTCACCGATTAAAGGCTCGTTACATGGGCAGATTAGAAAACCTAATAGAACTAAGGAATAATACCACAAAAATAAAATATATATATATATATATATATATATATATATATATATATATATATAAGGCATAAGAGTTAGAGTTAAAGAACGTTTAGTCAAAATTTTCACGGTCACAAGGTGCATATGACTTAGGGTAAAGTAATTGACTATATGAGAGTACAATTTGACTCCTTACTTTGATTGATAATAAATTTTTGAATAGAGACTAAGTTTAGGAATGAAAAATTCGGTTTTCCTATAACTTATAGATTACTTAAAACTTACAATAATATTTTAAATATTTTTCTTTCAAAATGTGTTTTCAAAATACTAACATTTTTTCTCTTTCTTTATGAATTTTGTGGGTGTAATCCACTGAAAACCCTCACGAGACAAAACTCATCCTCTAGGGGAAACCTACAGGTTTAGCGGCTTGTTGCACGGGCTCTGTGCAATCGCGTGACCTGCGAAAGTGGTCTAATATTTTTTTTTTAGTTATTTTACTCGAGGATGAGCAAAAGATAGGTATGGGGGTGTGATCGGTCGCTAATATTGCACATTCATTATCATATTCTCATACTTATTATAGAATAAACTCTGTTTTTTCCTAATTATTGATTAATTTATTTACAGGCCCATTCCTTAGAGAGAGGGAAGAGAAACGAGCCCAAAAGCCCATCAAATTCTGATTTAAATCAGAATTAATTCGAAGTCAGTAAATCAGGGCAGATCAGGTCTGTTCAGATCGGTTGAAAACCAGTTAGAACAAATCCCTACAAATCAATCGGTTGAAGCCAAAAATCAAAGGCCGTTTCGTCACAATTCCGGAGATAAAACTGAAAATTCAGCTGAAGATAAAGTCATATCCCGAAAATTGGCTGCTCCACCCTCGACTGTGGCCACCTGGCCACAGCAAGGCCGCGAAAACGTGGCATATGTCGCGGATCTGCGGCTTTGTTAGGGAGTTAGGGGGAGCGTTTGCTCCCCCTATCCTTGTACACTCTCCTACGTTGGGTTTTGCCTATAAATACTGGGATTTTCAGAGACCAGGAGAACAACCATGCAGAGATAGAATTTAGTCCACTTTTTCATTCTTTGTAGTATAGGTTTTTGTTTTTCTTTTCATGTAATTTTCAGTTTTAATTTATGTAAATCAGAGGAGATCAGAGTTTCATAGGAGAATGAGAATGAAGCTTGTGCTGAGAGTGACACCGGTGTAAGATTTTCTTCTTTTCTCTTATTGTTATAAAATCGAATCTGTAGTTTTCCTTTTGTATGTACTTTATTTTTGTGTTCTTCTTCTTCTTCTCTACTTTCTTTCCTTTGGTACCAATTGCTATCTGTAACACCCCGCTCCCGGAATACGTACTTAGTTGCGTATTCAGATTTTTCAATCGTATTTTTCGATTTACTTCCTGTATTTATTTTGTATTATGAATTATTTATATGATCGTTTTGTCTTGAATCGGATTCGTGGACTCGGAGTCTGCCCTACTCTGAACCAGGGACCCGATCCTAGGGTATTGCTCGATTTGGTCTTTCTGATATTCAGATTTAACCGATTTCAGTTTCAAACATCATTTTCCAATATTTTAGATTTTCTATAATTTTCTGAAATTTTTCTGAATTAAATTGAAAATCTTCAAAACCGGTGTCAACCAGCACCGCTGACCGATTCCCGGATTTTTAATTTATAAACGGAGTAGAATTGCTAGAAACAGCTTTTCACGTTATTTTTTAAAATCACATTTTCTATCTAAATACTTTTTCTGAGAATTTTCTGAATTAATCAAAAATCTACCGGATTCGGTGTCAGCCAATATCGCTGGTTGATTCCAGAATTTTTAGTTTACAATCGGAATTGAATTTCTGAATTCCGCTTTCACATTTCTTCTTAGAATCATAATTTCTTCTTTAATACATTTTCTAGGATTTTTCAGAATTTATCAAAATCCGGCCGACCCGGTGTAGACCGGTATCGGCGGTTGACTTCCGAGTTTTTAATTTGAAAATGAGATTTTATTTCTGAAAACCGATTTCATATTATTTCTCAGGATGACGTTTTCTACCTCTGGGTATTTTTGGGGATTTTTCTGAAATAGTCGATATTTCTCGACCATATTATAATATTATTATTTTTTCGAATCTTTTCTTTTCTTTCTTTCTTTCCTTTTCTTTTTCTTCCACCGACTCCACAGCCCACTCCCCTCCACGTGGGCGACATCACCTCCCCCTTCCCATCAATCCCTTTCTCCTTTTATTTTTTTCTTTTCTTTTTTCTTTTCCTTATTTTTCTTTCTTCCTTATCTTTCTTCTCCTTTCTCTTCTTCTTCTTCTTCTTCTTCTTCTCCTCCTCCATTGGTGGCCAACGCCCAACCAAGCCCCACCACCGGCGCTCCGGCCACGTCGCCGGCGAGAGACCCCCAACTCCGGCGGCCAAGCCTCCTCTCCTCCATCTCCAACAACACACCATCTCCTTCCTCCTCAAAACCACCACCATCTCCACCTTCTTCTTATCTTTCTTCTTCTTCTTCAAATTAGCCACCACCACCACCACCATCTTCTCCACCCAAACACCACCCACAACACCATACTCCTCCTCCTCCTCCCATCTCCTTCAATTCCCCCTCCACCACCTCAAATCACCACCAAAATCGCCATCTCCACCACCACCACAACTCTTCTTCATCACCAACCCAAACCCCTCTCCTTTTTTCCCCTCTTTTCTTTGGGGTGGCCGGAGCCACCCCGGGCCAGGGCGCCGCCGGCGCGCCACCGCCGGCCGTGGGCGGCCAGGGGGCCAGGGTGGCCCCCTGTGCGTGGACTGAGAGGGGGCAACAGCCCCCCTCTTTCCCTCTCTCTCTCACTTCTCTCTCTCCCCTTTTCGCTCTCTCTCTTTTCTCTGGGGTGGCCGGCGCAGCCACCCCTGGCCGGCGGCCTTCGGAGGGCCGCCGGCGCCGGCCCAGGCGAGGCCACGACCAGGCCTCCTGGCCTGGCCGTGAGCAGTGAGAGGGGGGCAACCGCCCCCCTTTTTCTCTTTCACTCTCTCACTCTCTCTACTCTCTCTCCTCTCTCTACAATCTCTTTCTCTCTCCTCTTCACTTTCTCTCTCTAAATGTATATATATATTTTATTATATTTTATGGCGCGTGCACGAGTTCCCGGGATTTCTGAGTTTTCGGCCTTTCCGGAGATTTAGGCGAGTGTCCTCGCCTCCATTTGATTTTCCCCACTTTGTCGGGTCGACATGTTATTTATTATAAATTTATATGTATTTTGCTTTGGGCTGGGTCCCTATATTTGTGTGTGGCCGAGTGCCAATGACTGGACATGTATTGCTCTGTGACGAATGCTTGTATTAGGGTAGTTTACTTCTTGCATATATATGTCATGCCTGTGATATGATATTCTTACTGCTTATACCATGCGTGGCTGACTCTTCGTGGTCGTTTGTCTTTGGGTTCCATACTTGCCTTCCGGCCCTGTCAGCCTCCGGGCTTCTTTACTCTACAGCAGTATAGACATTACTACGTTTGAATGCTTACTCGTGTAGTGCTAACATCTCGTGTAGGTACTCTTGTACTGACTCTGGGTTTCTCCTCACTCCTGGGTTGGCTATCCAATGGTTCCAGGCTTGTACCCTTATGGGTTTCGTGGTAGCTACCGACAGTGCGCTTAGACCCCGAGCGTACTTTAACCTCCTGGTTCTCGCCCGCTATCTCGAAAGAGAAGTGCGTTCAGACCGTCAGGTCTTTCAGCTCCGCCTGGTAGGCATGCTCAGCGCTTTATCACTAGATTTGTCTAGGGGATATGTTGCCGGATTTTCTACTCGCACTTTAAGCCGAGTCGTCCCGGTAACCTCACCAGACGCTCCAGTGTTAAACACTGTTTGTTGTCCATACCTCTAGCTTGCTCAGCTCCGCATGATTGTGCTCAACTATTATGCTATCACTTGTCATGTACATACTTGATATGTTAACACTTGACATGCTATTACTTAATACCTGTCAATTGCATGCTAATATCTTACACCTGTCTATATCACTTGACAACTGATATGTTATCACCTAACATGTTACTTCTTGACAAGTGTCCATGTTATGACATGACTTGTCACCTGCCTAATATCACCCTCTTGTCATGCTATCACTTAACACCTGGCATGATATACTTGACTCTTATAATTATCATGATAACGGGAATGATGACCTCACAACTTGATTACGATCTTGATATATCATAGTACATACTGTACTCCTGAGATACCTGTATTCCTGATATTCCTGGCTTATTTCTGCTCATTCCCGAAATCTGATAATTATCTAATAAATCATAAAATGAGACAACTTACATCGGGTCGGGGGAAACTTGCGGCTATCAATATATGTTCGTGTTTACAGTGGTATTAGGTATGTTGTACAACTAAAACTTCCGGTCTGACCTGTGGGCCTCCAGGCGACCGAGGGGAGTGCTGGCTCCCTCCTTTCTGGTACCATCTTGATAAGGGCATTCAATAAGACCCTCCTGTAGGCCTTGCGGCCGGTTCCATACACCAGCAATGGAACGTCCTGGACCGTGGTCCCGGGCATGTACGGGACCCACTGTAAACATTGTTCGTTGATACCCCGTTGGTTTCCAATAACAACCTTGCTTTACTCAGATGTGGATATATGTGTGTTGGGACGCTAGTCCACATATCTAGACATCTGGGTAAGACGAGTAATAATAATAATAATAAAAGATGTCAACTATGGATCTGTTGTATGCTTTGCCGAGTTTGCTTCTATCGGGTTTTACATCGGATTTCCGGTTTTATGATTATTATCATATTAGCTGCTCATACCCTACTTTATCACTCGTATTCTATTCCACCAGTCTCCTGTTCTTATCTTATCATACCATGACTACTCCCTGCTTGATATCACTTGTTATATATCTACTCGCTCCTGCATGCTTATGCTCACGACACGGTTTTCAATACATGATTATGATTCGGTTTTATCGATACACGTGTGCTTATCTTTGCACGCCATCTGGCATTCGCATCACCACTCGCCTGGGAGTTCTGACTCCCCTGGATTCTCATGTCTAGGTTTCGGAGCTTGGAGCTAGTGGATTCTCTCAGTTGCTGACAATTTGATTATTTACTTTTGGTATCTTAAAAATTTGATTTTACAAGTGATACCTTAAAAAAAAAAATTGTTTTATTGAGAGAATTCAAAATTTTGTTTGATAAGAAAAATTCAAAATTTTTGATTTATATTGCCTATATGCAAGGAGAGCTTCACATCTCTTCTACATATAAATTCATGTTGAGTGTATCTTGTATTGAGGAGCTTGACAACTCTTCTTTATGTGATACACGTGTGTAGGGGGAGCTTCACATCTCCTCTTATGCATTGCATATTATGTGTTATGTGAGTTAGGGCTTGTCATCCCTTCTTCATGTAATGCATATATGTAGGGAAGTTAACTTAGCGTCTTCCTCTTCATGAATGTATATCGCATATAACCCTTATTTGATCGATTTGTTTTACCCCTTCATTGGTTCTTTGTTTCGAACAAAAAGGGGGAGAAAAATTTGTTTTGTTTTTACTTCAACCCCTTTGTTGATGATTGACAAAAAGGGGGAGAAGAATTTGAGATTTATATGCATGTTAGTAGAATTTATGTTTTATGCATATATGTTTTGTTTTGCAAATAGGAGAAAAAGATTTGATTTGTTTTATCTCCATACATTTGCATACATGTTTATGAGCATACATTGCATATTTATTGTTTATTTGTTATGCATGAGTTAAGGGGGAGCTTCTTTGAAGCTTTACTTTAATCCATGCATATATAACTTCATGAGTTTTGTCATCATCAAAAAGGGGGAGATTGTTGGCCCAAAGGCCCATCACTCTAGTTTTGATGATGATCAACTCATGTAGTTATGTTTACTAATGATCTTGTGCTTAATTAGTGACAGATTTGTTATCAAGATCTTAGTAGGTGTGGAGCTTCAACAAAAGATTTAAAGTCAAGTTTTGGAGCTAGCACCGGTTGATTCACGATCCTATGCATCAAGACCACATCATAAGTTGAGCTCGTTGGATCGTGTTTGGACCAAGTCAAGAAGATGAGAAGACTTCAAGGGAAGACTTCAAGATCAAGGCTTGTGTCTAGGTATAAGATTTTTGTTTTTAGATAAAATGTAAAGGATAGAATAGTTGGTGGATTGCTCAAGTATATATCATACACACACTCTTGATTTAGTTGTCTTTTCATAAAAGAATTTTCAGATTTAGAAAAGACTTTCATTTTGGAAAAATACTTTTTGGTTTTTGAAATTTCTTATATGCATGTCTTTTATCCAAAACCATATTTAGAGCTTAATGCCAAAACATAGATATTTCATCTTAATTGTGTAGTGGATCATATCCATACATACTATGCTTTAATGAATTCAAAATATCTTGTTTTTGTATCATGAAGAAGTTTGGAAAACAAGTTTTAGAAAAATACTAGTTTTCAATTGAGCCAATATTTCCAACTTACAAAAATAGTCCAAATCTTTTATAACATGCCTTGATTTTGTGCAAGCATGTTTGTTTATCAAAGTATATTGGTAAAACTATTTTTGTAGATTTTTATGTATTTTATGGGATTTTTATGTGAGCCAAAAGACCAAGTTTTAATCCCAGATTTTCTGTTCCAGGCTTCAGCCAAGTCGACTAGTCGACCTACCAAGTCGACTAGGGCTGAAGTCGGTCGACCGGCTCGGTCGACCGAAGTGCACAGACGTGCACGCCTTGACCTGGCAGATAGCCGGTCGACCGACCCAGTCGACCGGAACTGAGAGCAGTGCTCTTTGTTCTTTTCGGTCGACCGGGCGGTCGACCGGAGGGTCCAACGGTCGGATTTTAACCGTTGGCGGTCGACCGGACGGTTGACCGACAGGCCTGACAGAACCCCAACGGCTAGTTTTTCTGAGCCTATAAATTTGGGGATTTGGTCATTGTTTTCACCAAGATTTTTGGAGACTTTTAGAGCCAGTTTTTCCTACTCTTTTCAGAAGTTTTTCTCCACAAAATTGAGAGCTAATACTTCCAATCAAAAGGGGAGTTTTATTTAGAGTGTGTTAAAAGAGATTCTTTGAGTTTTCCTCCACCTTTCTCATCCTAGTTTTTCTCACACTACACTTGAGCATCCATTGATTATTCATTCTATAGGAGTGTTGTAGTGAGAGCTTTTATTGGTGATCAAAGTGTTTAGATCACCAAGAGATTTCATTCTTGTACTTTGAGGAAACGGGCAAGTGTGCTCGTGGTGGTTTAGAGTTCGGTTGTGAACTCTTGGTTTGAGGTGCGGCCTCGGCAAGCTTGTGGGGCTTGCGTGTGTACGGGACTAGGGAGTCCGAGGGATTGTAGGTGTTGCGGCACCAAGGAGAGATCCATTGGGATCGTGCATAGTGGAAATCCTTCGTGTGTCGAAGGCGGGGATGTAGAGCAAGGGTGCTCGAACCTCGAAACAAATCCCTTGTGTTTACGATTGCTCTCTCTCTCTTTGTCTTTATATCTTGCATACTTTTATTGTCTATCTTTATATGCTTGATATATTCATTTGTGCTCATTGATATACATGCGTGGGATTGTTTGCTAACACTTGTATTCAACCAAGAGAGCCAACGCGGCACCTCAACCCTTATCTAGGGGAATCTAGAGGAGTTAGTCCAGAGCCCTTCACGGGGAATTCGGCTACACTCTTGAGTTATACATAGTGTTTAGTGTATAAGTTTTTATTTGGTCATAATTGTTTTTAGCTTCCGCATTATTTGGCATCTAGTGACCATTAGATTAGCCATCACCTATTCACCCCCCTCTAGGTGAACTTACAATTGGTATTAGAGCTTGGTACTCTGATTTGGGTCTTACAACCTAGAGTTAAAGATCCTCTTTTTAGGCTAATCACATATTTGTACACACACCATGGATTTCATGTCACCACCCACTTTTGACATTCTTAACATCCACATTTGGAAGGTTAAGATGTCCTTGTACCTCAAGGCCTTAGGTTTTCATGTTTATCTTACCACTACTAATAATGCATATTGTTTAAATGGTAAGAATTTTGAGGCTAATGCAAAAGCCCTTCATGCTTTAAAGTCAACCCTAAATGATGAATATTTATCTAGGGTTTCTAATGTTGATTCGGCTTTTGTAGCTTGGAACATCATCACCTCCCTTGACGAAAAGGATCTATATTATGCCGGGAGCGATTCGGATGTTGGAAGCAACACCTCCAACATGTGCTATATGGTCCAAGGGGATAACCCCCTTGAGGTAACTACCAAATCCGAGGTAGAAGATGATAACATGTCATATGATGAGCTTTCCACATTTTGTCAATTACTACTTGAGAAATATGATATGATTAAGAAAGAAAATAAAAATTTGAAAAAGAAAATTGCTTGCATGCATATAGAACATGATTCATTTAGGAATAATATTGCATGCTTAGAAAAAGAAAATGAGATTTTGAAAAATGAAAATATTTCCTTGATGTCTAAATTGAATGACTTATGTGAAAGAAATATGGTTTTGAAAAATGATATTGCTTTGGTGGAAAAACAAAAGGAAGTTATTTTTCAAGAGAATAAGTCTTTAAAAAGAAAAATTTTTGAAAAAGAAAATGTTTGCAAAAAGAATAAGAAAAATGATTCTATATCTCACCATGCTTTACATGCCACCACTAGTGAGATTAATGTTTTGAAGAATAAAATGGATTGTTTGAGCTCCACTTTGAGCTCATGTGCATTCAATCATTCTAGATTGGAGTCTTTGTTTTCAAAGAAACAAACTCCACATGCTCATGCACATCATCATCATACATATGCTTATGTTGCACGCCACGATCATATACATACACATAAGCATCCTAAGGTGTACAAATGTACACATTGTGGCCGCAAAGGCCATTTAGCAAAGTTTTATTTTGATAGATTACATCATATAAATTTTGCTAAGAATAAAAATTTTTGGGTTCCTTACAAGACTAACCCCCAAGGACCCAAGAAGAAATGGGTACCAAAACCCCCACCGTGTGTTTTTGATGTAGGTGAGGGCTCTCACAAAACGTGAGAGGATTGGTGCCTTGGTGGTGGTTGCATGGACTACAAGGACATACATTTGATGCACCGCTATCAAGGAGTTTTGATGGGATGACCACCATGCTTGGAGCTTAGGAGTTGGTAACAATCTCTAAACTCCTAGTTTTTATGTACATGCTTTTACATATATCATATTCATAGCATGTTCATGTTTTGTGTTCTTATGTGCTTCATGTGGTAAAAACATGCTTAGATGTAGTTTTTATCAAAACTTGTATTATTCATGTACAAATAGTGAGTTACATTTGATTCATATATATTTGCACTTCATGCTCATTTGTACCCACTATATGCACATGTATAGACTAGTTTTGATGATTCTCTCATTTATACATGCTTTGCCAAATTTTATGATTTTACTTCATGTATATGTATTTTTAATTCAAATCTAATAAATATACATGTATACTCGTGAGTCTCTTGCCTTCATGCAAATACAACTGATAAGACTCTTTTATGTTTGGGATATGTATGTGTATTGTTAGGATTGGATAAATCATACATATACCTAGAAGTGTGCTTTGTTTTTATGAAAAATGAATTTTTATGATTTAAAAATGATACTCACACTTTTTGAGCTTCAATATCTATTTTCATGAAAATGCTATTTACATGACTTTTGAACACTCACACTTTATTTATTTTGTCATGACTTAGTTTCATGGACATATTTTTGAGCTTTATAGACTATGAGTGTAAATTTTGTGTATTCAGTTTTGTTTCATGAAAAACATATGATTTATTGCATTTGAAGGATCTTTAACTAGTTTTTCAAAAATCAATTTATACTAGTTATTTATTCTTCAAATTAGTAGTTTATGAGATATACACATGATCCTATTATTGCTTCAATTGGTATCATTGAATCGTTTCAATTGGTATCAATTTAACTCTATTTTTGTATACTCATTTTTTGTTTTCTATGTATGTATGCTCTAATTTTCAATTGGTATTATCCATTCTCATACATATATATGATGTTCATGTGCTTACTTTACATTTGGTATACATCTTTAAAGCACAAAGTTTATGCTAAGCTTGATCTAAAACTTTATTTTCAATTGGTAATTGACATTTTTAAGCTTATGCATGTTTTTCAATTGGTATCAAAATGCTTCAAATTTGTTATAAATTTACAATTGATATCAATATGTTTTATGTAGTTGAAAAATTAAAAATTTGTAATGTTTATTTACAATTTGATTATTTACTTTTGGTATCTTAAAATTTTGATTTTACAAGTGATACCTTAAAAAAAAAATTTGTTTTATTGAGAGAATTCAAAATTTTGTTTGATAAGGAAAATTCAAAATTTTTGATTTATATTACCTATATGCAAGGAGAGCTTCACATCTCTTCCACATATAGATTCATGTTGAGTGTATCTTGTATTGAGGAGCTTGACAACTCTTCTTTATGTGATACACGTGTGTAGGGGGAGCTTCACATCTCCTCTTATGCATTGCATATTATGTGTTATGTGAGTTAGGGCTTGTCATCCCTTCTTCATGTAATGCATATATGTAGGGAAGTTAACTTAGCGTCTTCCTCTTCATGAATGTATATCGCATATAACCCTTATTTGATCGATTTGTTTTACCCCTTCATTGGTTCTTTGTTTCGAACAAAAAGGGGGAGAAAATTTGTTTTGTTTTTACTTCAACCCCTTTGTTGATGATTGACAAAAAGGGGGAGAAGAATTTGAGATTTATATGCATGTTAGTAGAATTTATGTTTTATACATATATATTTTGTTTTGCAAATAGGAGAAAAAGATTTGATTTGTTTTATCTCCATACATTTGCATACATGTTTATGAGCATACATTGCATATTTATTGTTTATTTGTTATGCATGAGTTAAGGGGGAGCTTCTTTGAAGCTTTACTTTAATCCATGCATATATAACTTCATGAGTTTTGTCATCATCAAAAAGGGGGAGATTGTTGGCCTAAAGGCCCATCACTCTAGTTTTGATGATGATCAACTCATGTAGTTATGTTTACTAATGATCTTGTGCTTAATTAGTGACAGATTTGTTATCAAGATCTTAGTAGGTGTGGAGCTTCAACAAAGGATTTAAAGTCAAGTTTTGGAGCTAGCACCGGTTGATTCACGAGCCTATGCATCAAGACCACATCATAAGTTGAGCTCGTTGGATCGTGTTTGGACCAAGTCAAGAAGATGAGAAGACTTCAAGGGAAGACTTCAAGATCAAGACTTGTGTCTAGGTATAAGATTTTTGTTTTTAGATAAAATGTAAAGGATAGAATAGTTGGTGGATTGCTCAAGTATATATCACACACACACTCATGATTTAGTTGTCTTTCCATAAAAGAATTTTCAGATTTAGAAAAGACTTTCATTTTGGAAAAATACTTTTTGTTTTTGAAATTTCTTATATGCATCTCTTTTATCCAAAACCATATTTAGAGCTTAATGCCAAAACATAGATATTTCATCTTAATTGTGTAGTGGATCATATCCATACATACTATGCTTTAATGAATTCAAAATATCTTATTTTTGTATCATGAAGAAGTTTGGAAAACAAGTTTTAGAAAAATACTAGTTTTCAATTGAGCCAATATTTCCAACTTACAAAAATAGTCCAAATCTTTTATAACATGCCTTGATTTTGTGCAAGCATGTTTGTTTATCAAAGTATATTGGTAAAACTATTTTTGTAGATTTTTATGTATTTTATGGGATTTTTATGTGAGCCAAAAGACCAAGTTTTAATCCCAGATTTTCTGTTCCAGGCTTCAGCCAAGTCGACTAGTCGACCTACCAAGTCGACTAGGGCTGAAGTCGGTCGACCGGCTCGGTCGATCGACGTCCACAGACGTGCACGCCTTGACCTGGCAGATGGCCGGTCGACCAACCCAGTCGACCGGAACTGAGAGCAGTGCTCTCTGTTCTTTTCGGTCGACCGGGCGGTCGACCGGAGGCTCCAACGGTCGGATTTTTGACCGCTGGCGGTGGACCGGACGGTTGACCGACAGGCCTGACAGAACCCCAACGGCTAGTTTTTCTGAGCCTATAAATTTGGGGATTTGGTCATTGTTTTCACCAAGATTTTTGGAGACTTTTAGAGCCAGTTTTTCCTACTCTTTTCAGAAGTTTTTCTCCACAAAATTGAGAGCTAATACTTCCAATCAAAAGGGGAGTTTTATTTAGAGTGTGTTAAAAGAGATTCTTTGAGTTTTCCTCCACCTTTCTCATCCTAGTTTTTCTCACACTACACTTGAGCATCCATTGATTATTCATTCTATAGGAGTGTTGTAGTGAGAGCTTTTATTGGTGATCAAAGTGTTTAGATCACCAAGAGATTTCATTCTTGTACTTTGAGAAAACGGGCAAGTGTGCTCGTGGTGGTTTAGAGTTCGGTTGTGAACTCTTGGTTTGAGGTGCGCCCTCGGCAAGCTTGTGGGGCTTGCGTGTGTACGGGACTAGGGAGTCCGAGGGATTGTAGGTGTTGCGGCACCAAGGAGAGATCCATTGGGATCGTGCATAGTGGAAATCCTTCGTGTGTCGAAGGCGGGGACGTAGAGCAAGGGTGCTCGAACCTCGAAACAAATCCCTTGTGTTTGCGATTGCTCTCTCTCTCTCTCTCTTTGTCTTTATATCTTGCATACTTTTATTGTATATCTTTATATGCTTGATATATTCATTTGTGCTCATTGATATACATGCGTGGGATTGTTTGCTAACACTTGTATTCAACCAAGAGAGCCAACACGGCACCTCAACCCTTATCTAGGGGAATCTAGAGGAGTTAGTCCAGAGCCCTTCACGGGGAATTCGGCTACACTCTTGAGTTATACATAGTGTTTAGTGTATAAGTTTTTATTTGGTCATAATTGTTTTTAGCTTCCGCATTATTTGGCATCTAGTGACCATTAGATTAGCCATCACCTATTCACCCCCCTCTAGGTGAACTTACAATTGGTATTAGAGCTTGGTACTCTGATTTGGGTCTTACAACCTAGAGTTAAAGATCCTCTTTTTAGGCTAATCACATATTTGTACACACCATGGATTTCATGTCACCACCCACTTTTGACATTCTTAACATCCACATTTGGAAGGTTAAGATGTCCTTGTACCTCAAGGCCTTAGGTTTTCATGTTTATCTTACCACTACTAATAATGCATATTGTTTAAATGGTAAGAATTTTGAGGCTAATGCAAAAGCCCTTCATGCTTTAAAGTCAACCCTAAATGATGAATATTTATCTAGGGTTTCTAATGTTGATTCGGCTTTTGTAGCTTGGAACATCATCACCTCCCTTGGCGAAAAGGATCTATATTATGCCGGGAGCGATTCGGATGTTGGAAGCGACACCTCCAACATGTGCTATATGGTCCAAGGGGATAACCCCCTTGAGGTAACTACCAAATCCGAGGTAGAAGATGATAACATGTCATATGATGAGCTTTCCACCGGAGGGCCGCCGGCGCCGGCCCAGGCGAGGCCACGGCCAGGCCTCCTGCCTGGCCGTGAGCAGTGAGAGGGGGGCAACCGCCCCCCTTTTCTCTTTCACTCTCTCACTCTCTCTACTCTCTTTCCTCTCTCTACAATCTCTTTCTCTCTCCTCTTCACTTTCTCTCTCTAAATGTATATATATATTTTATTATATTTTATGGCACGTGCACGAGTTCCCGGGATTTCTGAGTTTTCGGCCTTTCCGGAGATTTAGGCGAGTGTCCTCGCCTCCATTTGGTTTTCCCCGCTTCGTCGGGTCGACATGTTATTTATTATAAATTTATATGTATTTTGCTTTGGGCTGGGTCCCTGTATTTGTGTGTGGCCGAGTGCCAATGACTGGACATGTATTGCTCTGTGACGAATGCTTGTATTAGGGTAGTTTACTTCTTGCATATATATGTCATGCCTGTGATATGATATTCTTACTGCTTATACCATGCGTGGCTGACTCTTCGTGGTCGTTTGTCTTTGGGTTCCATACTTGGCTTCCGGGCCCTGTCAGCCTCCGGGCTTCTTTACTCTACAGCAGTATAGACATTACTACGTTTGAATGCATACTCGTGTAGTGCTAACATCTCGTGTAGGTACTCTTGTACTGACTCTGGGTTTCTCCTCAGTCCCGGGTTGGCTATCCAATGGTTCCACGCTTGTACCCTTATGGGTTTCGTGGTAGCTACCGACAGTGCGCTTAGACCCCGAGCGTACTTTAACCTCCTGGTTCTCGCCCGCTATCTCGAAAGAGAAGTGCGTTCAGACCGTCAGGTCTTTCAGCTCTGCCTGGTAGGCATGCTCAGCGCTTTATCACTAGATTCGTCTAGGGGATATGTTGCCAGATTTTCTACTCGCACTTTAAGCTGAGTCGTCCCGGTAACCTCACCAGACGCTCCAGTGTTAAACATTGTTTGTTGTCCATACCTCTAGCTTGCTCAGCTCCGCTTGATTGTGCTCAACTATTATGCTATCACTTGTCATGTACATACTTGATATGTTAACACTTGACATGCTATTACTTAATACCTGTCAATTGCATGCTAATATCTTACACCTGTCTATATCACTTGACAACTGATATGTTATCACCTAACACCTGACATGTTACTTCTTGACAAGTGCTCCCTGTTATGACATGACTTGTCACTGCCTAATATCACCCTCTTGTCATGCTATCACTTGACACCTGGCATGATATACTTGACTCTTATAATTATCATGATAACGGGAATGATGACCTGACAACTTGATTACGATCTTGATATATCATAGTACATACTGTACTCCTGAGATACATGTATTCCTGATATTCCTGGCTTATTTCTGCTCATTCCCGAAATCTGATAATTATCTAATAAATCATAAAATGAGACAACTTACATCGGGTCGGGGGAAACTTGCGGCTATCAATATATGTTCGTGTTTACAGTGGTATTAGGTATGTTGTGCAACTAAAACTTCCGGTCTGACCTGTGGGCCTCCAGGCGACCGAGGAGAGTTCTGGCTCCCTCCTTTCTGGTACCATCTTGATAAGGGTATTCTATAAGACCCTCATGTTGGCCTTGCGGCCGGTTCCATACACCAGCAATGGAACGTCCTGGACCGTGGTCCGGGCATGTATGGGACCCACTGTAAACATTGTTCGTTGATACCCCCGTTGGTTTCCAATAACAACCTTGCTTTACTCAGATGTGGATATATGTGTGTTGGGACGCTAGTCCACATATCTAGACATCTGGGTAAGACGAGTAATAATAATAATAAAAAAAGATGTCAACTATGGATCTGTTGTATGCTTTGCTGAGTTTACTTCTATCGGATTTTACATCGGATTTCTTGTTTTATGATTATTATCATATTAGCTGCTCATACCCTACTTTATCACTCGTATTCTATTCCACCAGTCTCCTGTTCTTATCTTATCATACCATGACTACTCCATGCTTGATATCACTTGTTATATATCTACTCGCTCCTGCATGCTTATGCTCACGACACAGTTTTCAATACATGATTATGATTCAGTTTTATCGATACACGTGTGCTTATCTTTGCACGCCATCTGGCATTCGCATCACCACTCGCCTGGGAGTTCTGACTCCCCTGGATTCTCATGTCTAGGTTTCGGAGCTTGGAGCTTGTGGATTCTCTCAGTTGCTGACCCATGAAGCGCAGCGGTAGCGTGGATCATCGGCAGACCGTCCAGATCCCCATCCTTCCAGGCCCCCCTGCTCGGCTCTAGAGTTTTCCTGTGATGGCTCTGAGCTTCCTTTTGTACTATTCATACTTGTACATCTCTTTGTATTCTCGCATTTGCGCCTATTGGTGATGTAATATTCTTGTAATATTTGTCACATCTGGTGATAACTTTGTAATTGTACCCATATGTTGGAATGTATAATGCACCACGTGCTTCCGTACTCTGATTCTTGCTTGTACTGATGCTTAGCGTATATACGCGAGGGTATTTCTGACCTGTGTATATACGTTGCAGTAACGTCTCCGTACCCGCGAGATCGGGGCGTTACACTATCCAAGTGAGTCTTAAAGCATCGAAAGAGCCTTGCCTTTGCGAGTGCCACCGATATCTCATGACGATGGATTTTGAGTTTCATTCTGTATCACTTCATACTTGCAACGTCTTGATGATATAATGTGGAGGAGACGGGAATCAACTCTTATGGGCTATACATTGATCGCCTCACTTCAAGGTAACATCATTGCAGAAGATTCAAGGTAAGCATTTGGCCAAAGGAGGTAAGTAACTTTTAGATTCTTTTCTTTTAATTCTTTAGTTTAGAACACCACAATCTGCCACTTCTTTTATCACTCCTTTTCCATTTCTTTGTACATATCATTTCTAGTTTCTCCATCTTCTTAATCTACCATCTTCTTCCTAATTCAACTTTAACTCAATTTTTCCTTTTTCTTTTAAAGAACTAAAGAAGAATTTTAACCATTAATTGTAGCATAAAAGAGAACTTGCTTAAAAAGCTTCCATCGCTAGTCCCTCCTTGTGGATCACGACCCGCATAACCACTTGCTATTGCGGTAGAATTGAGTAACTTGCACTTTTCATTCTTAGTTCTGAAATTCTGTATTTTGTGTGCAGGTTTTACTTCAATCAGTCACCCATTAACAAGCTTTCTCGCCAAGGACGTCCCATTTGTATTCACTCCAGAATGCTTACAGGCATTTGAGATATTGAAGAAGGAGCTAATCTCAGCCCCTATAATTCATGCACCGGATTGGAGCTAACCCTTCGAACTAATGTATGATGCGTCTGATTACGCGATCGGTGCAGTTTTAGGGCAGCGGATTGACTAGTAGCCTCATGCGATTTATTATGCCAGTGGGACACTGAATGATGTGTAACTCAAACTACTCCACAACAGAGAAAGAATACTTAGCTGTGGTCTTTGTGCTTGAAAATTTTAAATCTTACCTGATTGGCTCACAGATCATTGTTTACACTGACCACACTGCGCTAAAGTATTTGTTGGCAAAGAAAGATACGAAGGCAAGACTGATCAGATGGATATTGCTACTTCAGAAATTTGACCTTCAAATCAGGGATAAAAGGTGAACCGGTAATCTGGTGGCTGATCACATGTCTCCTCTGCCAAACGTTTCATCCTCTAATGTACCCATAAATGAACACTTTCCCGACGAACAACTGTTCGCCATGATAAGAAAGCCATGGTTCGCTGATATTGTCAACTTTCTTGTGACTAGGAACACACTTGAAGAATGGTCAAGACAACACAAATATAAGTTTCACTCTTAATTGAAGTACTTCTATCAGGATGATCCATATCTGTGGAAGTACTGCCCTGATCAGATCTTTAGGAGGTGTGTCCCCAAAGAAGAACACAAGAGCATCTTGTTATTCTGTCATGACCAAGCTTGTAGGGGACACTTCGGAGTAAAGAAGACTGCAGAGAAGGTCCTGCAATGTGGTTTTTATTGGCCCACCCTCTTTAAAGACACTCACGAGTTCTCAAATGTTGCACTCACTGTCAACATGTGGGCAGGATCACAAGGAGGAACATGATGTCATTATAACCATATTAATAGTCAAAATATTTGATGTGTGGGGCATTGATTTCATGGGACCATTCCCCAAACTTATTTAGAAATCTCTACATTCTAGTTGTTGTCGATTATATGTCGAGATGGGTGAAAGTTGTGGCAAGCAGGATCAATGACAATAGGTTGTTATTAAATTCTTAAAGGAAAATATTTTTCTCGATTTGGTGCACCACATGCAATTATCAGCGACAATGGCACCCACTTCTGTAACCGTTCTTTTGAGGCTCTGATGAGAAAATACTCGATTACCTATAAACTATTAACTCCTTATCACCCACAAATGAATGGTCAGGTGGAAGTGAGCAACAGGCAAATCAAGCAGATTCTGGAGAAAACAATAAATCTGAATCGCAAAGATTGGTCATTAAAATTAGTAGATGCCTTATGGGCATGCCGAACTGTATTTAAAACCAATCTTGGATTGTCTCCATACCAGTTTGTTTTTGGGAAGGCATACCATCGCCTGTAGAATTGGAGCACAGAGCCATGTGGGTCATAAAACAACTCAATTTTGACCTTGACATGGCAGGAGAACATAGAAAGTTTCAACTCAACGAGTTGAAAGAAATCAGGAATGAAGCATATGAGAACGCCAGAATCTATAAGAAAAAGACAAAGGTGTTCCATGATAAAGCAATTTTGCGAAAGTCAGTCACACCGGGTCAGAAAGTCTTATTATATGATTCTAGGCTACATTTGTCTCCTGGTAAGTTGGAATCCAGAGGACGGGACCATTTGTGGTGCGAGTGGTGTTTCCCCATGGAGCAGTGGAGGTAGAAGATCCAAAAAATGGTACAGTGTTCAAAGTTAATGGACAACGTTTAAAGCTGTTTTTGGAAATGCCTACGAGCGATAACGAGGAGGTCATGAGCTTCATGACCCCGAATACGCTGGATGAGAAGTTCATGTATTGTATCTGTATATTTGTATACTTAAAAAAAACTAATATACTGATTCTATGTTTTAGACACTAACAAAGCAAGTAAGAGAATTAAGTATATAGCAGACCTAGATATAGACCACGGACTATGGGACGACGAGAATGGTTTTCTGGACTATAACTCACTATTTTTGGAATTTGGTTTTGACAAAGGAGGGTCAGTGAATGAATATGTTAATAGAATTATGCAACCAATTACTACTAACACCAAATTTCGCCTTTGTATTCATAATTGGCAACACAGGCTCTTTCCACATGTGCCAATGCATGATAATTTTGTGAGGTTGCAAAACCTTGCGCTGCCATCACATACGGAAAGCAGAGATGAGTTGAAAGAGCATTGAGTTTCCTGCTACCAACGCCGAACAGTGAACCTGATCAGGAACCTCAAACTGCTAATCAGAATAGTTCAGGTGAAGGTATGTATAATTTTACTATAGCCTACTTCTTCCTTATCCACTTGTTTTAGGATTTTGCATAACTTTAGGGCGTCAATATAGTGTATAGAGAGTCTTTTATTTATCCCTTTCTCTAACTTCGGTGTCAAGTTATCTATAAGTGTTACAGGATAAGTAGAGATGCACACACAGATAGCTATCTTTCGATTGCTTTTACGGCGGTATTTCTCTTGGTGCAAAATGTGAGTTATCTACAATTCTAGCATAATATTATAAATTCATCTTTATTCTTATATGCATGGATTGTCTGAATTATGATCATGTACATAGTTTAAGAGTGCATCTTTTATCACTATATCCATTTGCATGCATAAGGACATGGCACAGTTTACGTGGGGGGGGGGAGATTCACACGTTTCTTTTATTTTAGGAGACTTTTTGGTTCAGTGTTTGGTTTTATTTTATTTTCTTCTTTACTTTTGTAACGCCCCGGTCCGAAGGGTACGGGACATTACTGCGACGTATATACGTAGGTCGAAAATACCCTCAAGTACATATGCTAAGCATCAGTACAGGTAAGAATCAGAGTACGAAAGTACGTGGGGCTTTATACATTTCAACATATGAGTACAATTACAAAGTTATCATAGGATGAGCTCCAATACTACATGAATATTACATCACCTGATAGGTGCAAATGCGAGAATACAAAGAGATATACAGTAATGAACTTGTACAAAAGGAGGCTCAGAGACAGGAAAACTCTACAGCCGAGCAGGATGAAATTACACTTAGAGGGGTGAATAGGTGTTTAACTAATCAAATAAAAATTCTAGACAATTTAATATGAAATAATGCAACCGATCACTCAAAACAAGACTTGAAGTCAGATTCCTTGTGAAGGGCTCTGAACTTCTCCTCGTGATTCCTCTAGATAAGAGTTGAGATGCTCAATTCCTATCTTGTTGAGATGAGTATTGATCGACAAAAAAAATGAATGATAAACAAGTAAATAGAGACAATAAAGCAATTACAAAGATTTGTTCCGAGATTCTAGCCACCGCTCTACATCCCCGCCTTCACCACCGTGAAAGATTTCACTATCCACTATTGGATCCTCCACAAAGGGACCTTACAACAAGGAATTACAATCACTCGGAGTACACAACTCCCCAATTCAATCCTCTACACTAGAGGCAGCACAAAGTCAATTGAGATAACAAGATCTTGGTGATCAAGAGATCACAAACACTCTCTTTGCAACTCTCTTACAAAAAACCTATAGAGTAAAATGTAAACTTGAAGCTCAAGGATGTAAGTAAGAGTGGAAATCAAAAAAAAGATTTTAAGAGCAGAAAAACTCAATTAAAATTTTGAAAATAAGAGCACAAACAAAAACTTGAAAATTTTTCTTTTTGAAAGCCAAAACTAGATTTTCAATAGAATTTTTTGTTATGAAATATTCAATTTCAATGACCTTTTATATAGGTTTTAGAAAAACACTTTTAGAATAGTTTTACCAGGTCTAAAAAGGAAGAAATTGACCCTAAAAATTCAACTTTTCACGTTTTAAAAGAAACATGTTTAAAAACAGATTTAAAAGAACTGGCCGTTACTACCAATCTGACAGTCTGTCGGTTGATCGGCTATTAAAAAAATTGACCGTTGGCTCTCGATCGACTGTGTTTAACTGAGGCCAAACGAGTTACAGTCAGTCGATCGCCCAGTCGACTGCAATAAGGGACCGGTCGACCGGTCGTTCGACCAGGAATGTGCACAACATGCACACCCCTATTGTCAGAGGTTCGGTCGACTGTGCGGTTGACCGTTCTGGCCTGTAATAGGCACGGTCTACCGCCCGGTCGACCGACCTAGGCCAAAAACTGGGACAAGATATTTTTTGAAGATAAAGAAAATTCCAAATAATTTTTTTTAAATTTTGGAAGAGAGAAGACATGCATAGCCATGAGATACAAGTTCTAAACTGAGATTGAAATTTTTAAGAAAATGTGGAACAAGTATCAAAACCAAACATATCAAACCTATACTTTTGAAAAACGTGCATTTTTGTGTGTTTGTATCTTTAAGCCTCAAATTTCTCAACTTTTTAACAAATAAATTTCTTACAAGGTCCTAATCGACTATAAGAATCTTCAAGCGGGCTTCTCTGATAGTGACATTTGAGCGACGCTGAGAACTTTAAGCTATGATCCCGTTCTTGAACCCTTAAGCCATCAACACCTTCTTTAGAGGAAGAAACCTGTTAGATCTTCTTGAACCCTGTTAGATCTTTTTGAACCTTGAAATACACTCTTAAACTTGATTAGTGCCAAATAACTTCATATGTTTTGTTATCATCAAAACACAAAATCGGGGATTGTAACCTTTGGGCCAACAATCTCCCCTTTTTTATGATGATAAAACATATGAGCTATTTAAAAGAAAATCTAGGAAAGAGCTTTGTAAAAACTCCTCCTCAAGTTATGCTAGCTATCAAGTACAAGATATCAACAAGTTATAAGATAAAGGCATTGCCTAAGAGCATGATCAAACAAATACCAATAAATACTCATAAATACTTCTCTCCCTTTTTGTCATGCATCAAAAAGGGTAAGCAAAAAATAACCAAAAATTAAAACATATGTAGATTTTATCAGAAGAAAAACTCATGAATCAACAAATATTTAGTTCTCTACAAATGAAAGAGAATATGTTAAAATCAAGTGGCTTAGTAAAAATATCTGCTAGTTGAAAATCAGTTGAAACATAATCAATTTCAATATCACCTTTCTCATAGTGATCTCTAAGAAAGTGATATCGAATTTCTATGTGCTTTGTCTTACTATATTAATTTGCATTTTAGTCATATAAATAGTACTTGTATTATCACAAAATATCTTAATATGATCATAATGCAAATCAAGTCAAGGAGAGTATGTTTCATCCAAAGAACTTGTGCACAACAAGCCCCGGCCGTAACATACTCCATCTCGGCGGTTAAGAGGGCTGCAGAATTTTGTGTCTTGAAAGACCATGAAACAAGACAATTTTCTAGAAATTGACAAGTTCCACTTGTACTCTTTCTATCCACTCTACAACCGGCATAGTCAGCATCCGAAAAACTCGTCATGAAAAATTGTCCGGTTTTCGGATACTACAAGCCCATTTCAATAGTGCCCTTAAGATATCTAATAATGCGTTTACCGCAATCAAGTGGGACTTTTTAGGACACGATTGGAATCTAACACATAGACATACACTAACATGATATCCGGCCTACTAGCTGTTAAATAAAATAAACTACCAATCATACTTCTATAAAATTTAATGTCTACATTTATATCTTGTTCATCCTTGTCAAGTTTTATTATGGTAGCAAAGGGAGTTTTACTCATCTTTGCCCCCTTCAAGTCCAAATTTTGATGAGTTCCCTTGTGTACTTGGCTTGATTTATAAAAATTCCATCACTCCTTTGCTTGATTTGGAGTCCAAGGAAGTAATTTAGCTCGCCCTTCATAGACATCTCAAACTCATTCTTCATGCATGATTCAAAATCTTTACAAAGCTTTTCATTAGTAGATCCAAATATAATATCATCAATATAAATTTGAATAATAAGAATATCACTATCTACATGTTTTGTAAACAAAGTGGTATCTATTTTACTTTTTACAAAACTATTTGAAATAAGAAATGTTGAAAGTCTTTCATATCAAGCCTAGGAGCTTGTTTTAAACTATATAAAGCTTTGTCTGATTTGAAAATAAAATCCGAATGTGTAGGATCAACAAACCAGAGGGGTTGTTCAACATACACTTCCTCTTCAATAAAACTATTTAAAAATGCGTTCTTGACATCCATTAAAAAAGTTTGAAATCTTTATAAGAAGCAAAAGCAAGTGTAATCCGTATGGCTTCAAGTCGTGCTACGGGTGCAAAGGTTTCTTCAAAATTGATACCTTCGATTTGGGTGTAACCTTGGGCTACTAACCTAGTTTTATTCCTAACAACATTACCCGACTCATCCAAATTGTTCCTAAAAATCCATTTAGTACCAATTGTTGGTCTATCATGGGGTCTAGGAGCAAGGTGCCAAACTTGATTGCGCTCAAATTGATTAACTCTTCTTGTATTGCAAGCAACCAATATGAGTCGCCCTCAGCTTCGAGGATGTTCTTTGGTTCAATATTTGAAATAAAAACAAAATGGCCACAAAAATCATGGAGTTTGGAGCGAGTAGTTACCCCCTTTGATATATCACCTATGATGAGTTCCTTGGGATGACTTGTAGCGAATCTCCAACCTTTTGGAAGTGGTAGTGTTGGTGCCACTTCAACCTCTTGAACTTCACCTTGTTTCTCAAGTTTTGGCTTATCTTCTTGGATAGGTGAGTCCTTCAAAGTTACTTTCTCCATGTCTTCACTTAAAGAATCAATCTATACAATATTCTTAACAAAAATATTATATTCTTCAAACTTAACTTGCATAGATTCTTCAATTGTCAAAGTAGATTTATTAAAGATTCTATAGCCTTACTAGTGCTAGAATAACCAACAAAAATAGCTTCAAAAGCTTTAGCATCAAATTTACCTAAGTTATCTTTGGTGTTTAAAACAAAACATTTGCATCCAAAAACTCTAAAGTAAGAAATATTAGGCTTTCTCAAATAGTAAATTTCAAAAGAAGTTTTGAAAGTATTTTTACAAAAATAAATTCTATTTGATATGTAACATGAAGTGTTTACGGCCTTGGCCCATAAATATTGAGGAAGTCCGTATTCACTAATCATTGTCCTAGCCATTTCTTGAAGAGTACGATTCTTCCTTTCAATGACTCTATTTTGTTGTGAAGTTCTAGGACAAGTTAATTCATGCCTAATTCCATTTTCTTCACAATAAGTGATAAAAGAATGGTTAATGAATTAACCACCTCTATCACATCTTATGCGCAAAATCAAAAAATCTTTTTCTTTTTAACCCTTTTTCTAAAAACTTTAAAATGTGAAAAAACTTGATCTTTATGTTCCAAAAGAAAGCCCATGTAAAACGAGAAAAATCATCAACCAATATAAAAATAAAATGGTTTTCATTTAAACTCTTGGTTTTAGTAGGACCAAACAAATCCATGTGGATTAACTCTAATGGTCTAGATATCATAATATCCTTACTTGATTTGAAAGAGGACTTGGTTTGTTTTCCAAGTTGGCACGCATCATAAATGCGATCTTTTCAAACTTCAAGTAAGGAATACCCTTCACCGATTCTTAGAGTTAATTCTAGATAGATGATCAAAAGATACATGACCTAATCTTCTATGCCATAACCAAGAATCCTCATTGAAAGCATTTAAACATGTAGCATTGCAATCTAAATTTAACATATCAATAATATATACATTATTTTCACGAAATCTGAAAAGAATGCAAGCATCGGTTTTACCATCTAAAACATTGCAAGAAGATCATCAAAAATAACTTTGAAATCTCGATCACATAGTTCACTAATACTCAAGAGGTTATGTTTGAGTTTATCAATTAAAACAATATTTTCAATTAATGGAGATAAACCAATTTTAATGTTACCTATACCGATAATGTTACCCTTTGAGTCATCTCCGAAGGTGACGGTGCCACCTTCATGATATCTTGATAGGGTTGCAAAATTATTGATGTCCCAAGTCATGTGTCTTAAGCAACCACTATCAAGATACCACTGCTCCCTACGTCTTGGAGCCTTGGTGTGTACCTACATCAAATAATGAAGTTGTTGATTTTGGTATCCATATTTTCTTGAATCTTATGATGTTAGTACTTTGAACCCAAATATGATTATTAGAAGCATTTATATGATCAAAACAAAATTTAGCTAAGTGACCCTTTCTGCCACAATAAGTACATGAATAAACTCAACCAAACATGAATGCATGATGTGTATAATGAGCATGTGAAAAATGAGCATGCTTATTGTGTGATTTAGAAGTGTGAGCATGTGTAGTATGAATATGTTTTTTTAAAGAATTTTCTTAGAAAACATGGCCTTTAATTTAGTTTTATCAAACTCACATTTCTTTAAAACATTTCTCAAAGTGTTGATTTTAGTTTTTAAAGTAGAAATTTTATTTTCATTTATCATGAAAACTTTGCTTTACATGAAATCTTGTATGCATCAAAATCTTTTTATGTGGATAAAAGAGTGAAAGATAAATCATCCTTTTCTTTAGAAAGAGTGATAATTTTATTTTAAAGAACTTCATTTTCCTTTTTGTTTTTTAGATATTTTTTCTTTAGAAAATCATAATTATTTGAAAGCTCTACAAATGCATCTCCTAATTTATCTATAGTTAAATCACAATCATCAAGGGATGGTTCATAAGTTACCTTAGGCGTGTTATCATTTGCCGTGAAACACACGTTTGCCATGTTCACCTCCTCTTCAGATTCACTTTCTGAATCCCATGTAGCTTTGAGAGCTTTCTTCTTAAATAGCTTCTTTGGCTTGTTTGAGGAAGATGGCTTCTTTTGATATCCGGACATTCGACAATGATATGTCCGGGTTTTCGACAGTTGAAACAGATGATTTTCTTTTCCTCCTTTCCTTACCATCGTCTCCTATAGTTGATCTTTGTCTTATTGTACATCCTCCTTACATTTCTTATAGGGAGGGAAAGATCTTCATCTTCTTCTTCTTCTTCATCGTCGGAGATGGTGGGAGTAGACTTAAAGGCAATTGTCTTCTTCTTTTGTGGTGTCGTTTTTTCTCTAGCCTTCCTCTCCATCTCATGGGTCATAAGGTTGCCGATAAGACCGATGAGCTCCATCTCTTCTTTGTCGTTTAACTCTTTTAATATAGTAGCTTTGACTTCCCATAAGGGCGAAAGTGCAATGAAGACCTTCCAAACCTTTTGATCATTGTCAATGGCATCACCTAAAGAAGAAAGACCATTAGTTATTTTAGTAAATTTTGTAACCATATCATCAATAGACTCATTTTCATGTATAGTGAAGTTTTCATATTGGGAACACAAAAGATCAATTTTAGCCCTCTTGACTTGTGATGTTCCCTCATGAATGACCACTAGGTGTGACCAAATCTCATAGGTGGATTTGTAATGAATGACCCTAGCTATGTCGTCTGATAGGTCACGTATATTGCATATATAATGTCACATTCCCATAAGTATTGCCTAATAAATCATGTATTTTGTCTTATATTCTTCTTTATAAAATGCAGGCCCATTACTAAAGGAGAGAGAAGGAAAACGAGCTCAAAAGCCTATCAAAATTCTGATTTAATTTAAAATTAATTCAAATAAAAAATTAGGAAAAATCAAAGAAGATAAAATCAGTTGATCAATCAGTTAAATCAGATCTCTACAAATCAATTGGTTAAAGCCAAATATCAAAGGATGTTTCGTCAAAATTCAGGACATAAACTGAAAATCCAGCCGGAGATAAAGCCAAATCATCAAAGCAGGGACCTGCTCCTCCCGGGTGTGGCCACCTGGCCATACCCAGGCCAAGGAAACATGGCCAAATCCGTGTTTTCGCAGCTATCTTGCCGAATGTGGGGGAGTGTTTGCTCCCCCTAAATTCGTACGCTTTCCCCCATTTGGTTTTTCTTTATAAATACTATATTTTACAGAGAAGGAAAAAATCGAAGACTAGTTTAAGTTTTTCTCTTTATTTTTAAGGTTTAGGATCGTTGTTAGATAGTTTATGAGAAGTTGTATCTTAGTTTGTAATTTGTAGTTCAGTTTAGAAACAATGTGAGAGAGAGAGAAAGAGTGATTGTAATCTGAAGTTGAAGTGACATCAACAAAGATTCGATGGACTTCTTTTCTTCTCCAACTCATGGGTATATGGCAGTTCAATTTAATATTTTTTTCTTTTGTAATGAGTAGCTAAATCTCTTCTTTCTGGGCTCACTAATCTCTCCTCTCTAGTGTCGATTCTTGATCAATATTATTGAAAAGACCCAACTGAATCATATGAATGCCTTAAACTAAGCCCTGCTTATTGCGAGTGTTCTCGAAGGCACATGAGGATGAGATTGGATTTTGAACTTAATCTTGAAATTAATCATTAAAAAAAACGTGTTTTTATTCCATGCTTGCTTTACTGTTTTGATGGTTTAACATTCAACTCAAGGAAAGATTCAAAACTAAAGTTCGATTTCTAAAATAAACCATCTTATGTGTTTTACTTAATCTCTTTTAAATACAAGGCTAAACTTTTTGCCTATGATTTCATTGAGGCACTCAAACTTTCAAGAAAAGAATCTATAGTTAGGTAAAGATTAGTGAGCCCAGATTTCTCTTTATTAAAACAAACAAAGACCATCACTCTTAAAGCCTTTTAAAGATCACTTTCTCCAAAAAAAATTTCCAAGTTTCAAGTTTTCTTTAAATCATCTCTCTACTCTCCATTCTCTTTTCACATAAAAAAATATCAACACTATTCTTGCTTTTGAAACAATACATCAAAAAGCTTTCATCGTATTTCTCCCCGTGGATCATGACTCGTTAGCCCAAAGCTGCATGGTAATTCTCACTGCATTTACTACCAATTAAATTTTTGACGTCGTTGCCGAGAAGGGAACAGTGTAATTATTTTTTAATAAGTTTGATGTCTTGTTTTAGGGCCATCAAGAAATCATATTTAGCGCTCAAGCATTGCAAGAGAAGACTTGCTATTTTATGTCCCTACTCTAGAAAGTAGGAAACAAAATTTCAAGAAATTGCACGCAAAAGCTTGAAATTTTTTTTGGACTACTAAAAAATTCTTTTTTGCGGGACATATTGCTTTGCAAAAATACAGTTTTTTTGTGTTAATTCTGCTATATCTGATATCCACATACCCTATTTTTAATCCAACAGTAATCTGATTGATTGCCAATTGCTTAAAAAAAACGTTTAGACTTGCATTCTAGGCATTTGTCTAATTACGTTTCTTTAATAATTACTGTTGAAGAAAATTGAAGACAAGGTACGTTTGCATAACATCTAGTATAGAAACATTCTTGGGTGATTTACTTGCTTTTTAATTGTTACTATAGCTTTATACTTGCACACTTGCAAAATTTTTTTTAAGGGTCCAAAACAAAATAAGGTGGGGAAGTCATTACCCTTTCTTAGCCCACAAATCATCTCCAAACACGCACAGCCTAAGCCTAACTTAAAATCTAATAGACATTGGACTTAGGGACATCTTGAATTCATTAGGAGATTATATTAATGGGAAAGGTGTTAGAATTTGACTCCTGCCAAATCAGTGTCTAAAGATAGGGATTGAGGGGCGAAACCCCGAAGGCTAGTGGTTTGACTTAATTAGGCCCGTCGCTTTTGTGCGGATACCTCCCACCAATCTTACCCTAACCTGGCTGATTAGCTTGTGGTCAGAGCCTACATTATACTTCCTGTGGACAATCAACCAGTTAGGAGTTGTCTACGTCAAGGTTTACCTTAGACTAGGCAGGTTGCTTTCTCTTTTTCTTGTTGACTATTGGTGACCTTATTTGTGGGAGTGTTTGTATATGCAATCGTGGTCGAGAGACCCAAATACATCTAAGTTAACTAGAAACACATCACCACCCAAACAAGAATCCAAACCAGATCCAGTTATGACTCAACCAACATCTTTGCAGGATAGGTTCTATCCCATTAGAACCACACTTTCATCTTGCATCCAACTTCCATCGGTTGGTGAACACAACTTTGAGCTCAAGCCTTAGTTCATCAACACACTCCCTAAGTTTCATGGCTTAGAGTCCGAAGATGCTTATTTCTTCATAAGAGAATTTGAGAAAGTATGCTTAATGATGAAAATTTCACACCTTGTAGATGATGCTATTAAGTTGAGATTTGCACATTTGCTCTTAAGGACTTAGCCAAGAAATGGCTTTATAGCTTAGCGGCCGGCTCTATCACATCATGGGATAGTTTCATCAAGGTCATCTTGAATAAATTCTATCCAATTCATAAGACCGCTCTCATTAGGAAGAACATCATGCAGTTTAAGTAAGAACCTAGTTAACCGTTTTGGAGGTACTTTGAACGCTTCAAAGACCTCTTTGTCCAATGTCCTCATCATGGAATAGAGAAATGGAGACAATGCCAAATTCTTTATGACGGTTTAGATCATTCAACCAAGACCCTCTTAGAAACTATGTGCCAAGGGGGTTTCTTGCAAAAGGATGAAAATGAAGGATGAGATTTATATGAGAATCTCGCTGAAAAGACCATCCAATGGGAACCGACTAATGAAAACTCTAGGAATTCAAGCTCCATCTCTTCAAAAGGAGATCTCCATTCAATTGAATCATCCATAGCTGTCGAGACTAGAATAGCAAACCTAGCGAGAAGACTGAAAGTTTTAAAAACTAAGGAACCAAGTCCAGTCAATTAAGTCAGCCCAAACTAATTTCCAACTTCGGGTTATACTTACTGTCAAGCCATGAATCATGTGTTTGAGGAGTATCCAGTGTTTTAAACTAAACAACAATTTCTTGAACCGATGAATGTGGCCTTTCAAGGCCCAACAATAATCCTTATGCACAAATGTACAATCCTGGTTAGGGAAATCACCCGAATTTCTCATGGAGTCAAAACAACAATGACCACTCATGGTCAAACCATTTAAACAACATTCCAATAATTCTTCCAATCATCAAACCAACTTTTCAAATTACCATCATAATTCTTTCAACCATCCGCCCAATTTTTTAAATTATCAACAAAACTTTTCTAACCAAGCTCCACAATCTTCCTTCCAGAATCCTCAACTTGAGAGGAGAATGACTGATTTTGAGAGAAACATAGAAAGACACATGAAGAACCAAGATTACCTCATGCAAACAATACAGAGGCTAGAGGTTCAAATGAGCCAATTAGCCAATCCATAGAATGAGAGGCTAAGGGGTACCTTACTCAGTCAACCAGTAACGAATCCTAGGAATTCTCAACAAGCCCATTGGCTGAGGATCAATCGTTGAATCAATGTAATGTTGTTATTGAGGTCGGGAAAGAAAGTTGATAATCAAGTGTCAACACCATCCAATTCCATTCAGCACAACCACACGCAAGCATCCACCTCATCTAGTTCCAATCCTTCCAAATATGATGAATCTGAAACGGATAAGTCAACCAGTCAGGTGCACAAGCCTATAGTACCATTTCCTAATAGGCTGAAAAATAATAAGCAGAATCCACACATGGATAAGATAATTGAGATCTTCAATCAAGTGAAGATAAATGTGCCACTTCTTAATGCCATCCAATAAGTCCCATCCTATGCAAAATTTCTTAAGGACATGTGCACCAAGAAGAGAAAGACTAATGTTCCCAAGAAAGTCTTCTTAGCCACTAACATTAGTGAGCTACTGTAGGGTCTAATCCCTATCAAGTATAAGGATTCGGGTTGTCCTACCATTGCCTGCACTATAGGACAAGTCGAGATTAGTCGTGCACTTATTGACTTGCCGGCAAGTGTCAACTTGCTCCCCTTCTCAGTTTATCAATAATTCAGGTTGGGCGATCTTAATCCAACTCGAGTCACAATCTAACTGGCTGACCGTTCAGTGAAAATTCCCAAGGAGAAATTAATGATGTCCTAATCCGGGTTAGGGAGCTTATCTATTCCATTGATTTCATAGTTCTTGAGACACAACCTGTGTCCAATCCTAGGGCTCAAGCTCCTGTTATCCTAGGGCGCCCATTCCTTACTACTGCCAACGCTATTATCAAATGTAAGAATGGGTCCATGAGGTTAACCTTTGGGGATATGACTAGAGAAGTTAATGTCTTCAACCTAGGAAAGCAACCCTGTGATGTTGAGGATCAAACATTTGAAGTCAACCGCATTAAGAACTTGACAAGTGAACATGGAGAAGAATTGGAATTAGAAACTGATTGTAACTTCGAGTTAGAGTCTGAAGACCTTAACCTTGATCAGGTTGTCGAGTCTGTTGTGAATGGGGCCTCTAACCCTATTTCACCAAATGTGGAGTCAATAAATTTGACTCCTTCTTCCTGTGAGCCTCCCCCTTCCTTAGAATTAAAAGCCTTACCTGCACATCTCAAGTACGTCTATCTAGGCGAACAAAGACATTTCCTGTCATAATTGCCTCCCATTTAAATGACGGGCAAGAAGAGAATCTTAAAACAATTCTGAGAAAACATAAAGAAGCCATTGGTTGGATTATGACCGACATAAAGGGATTGAGTCCAGCCATAGCTCAATATCGCATTCATCTCAATGAAGAAGTGACACCGATAAGAAACCAGCAGCGTAGGTTAAACCCTATAATGCAAGAGGCTGTTCATGCTAAAATTGTGAAACTCTTAGACAATGGGATAATCTATCCCATCTCTAATAGCCAATGGGTCAGTTCTGTCTACGTGGTTCCAAAGAAATCGGTGTCATCGTAGTAGAAAATGAGAACAAAAAGTTGGTGCAAACTCGACTTCTCATGAAAATTCGAGTTTGTATTGACTATAGGAAGCTTAATGCAGTAACTCATAAGGACCATTTTTCGCTTTCCTTCATTTATCAAATGCTTGAACGTTTGGCTGGCCACGAGTATTACTGTTTCTTAGATAGTTACTCGGGGTATAATCAGATTCCCATTGCTCCAAAGGACCAAGAAAAGACTACTTTCATATGTCCATGTGGGATATTTGCTTATCGTCGAATGCCTTTCGGCTTGTGCAATGCCCCAGCCACGTTTCAACGTTGCATGTTAAGTCTTTTCTCTGATATGGTAGAACGATTCTTAGAAATCTTCATGGATGATTTCTCCATCTACGGAGATTCATTCACTCAGTGTCTCCACCATCTAGAACTTATCCTCTAACGTTGTGCTGAGAAAATCTGACACTTAACTGGGAGAAATGCCACTTCATGGTAAGACATGGAATTGTCTTGAGTCATGAAATCTCTAAGAAAGGAATTCAAGTAGATAGAGCCAACATTGAAGTTATTTCTATGCTCCCTATGTCCAAATGCGTTAAGGATATTCGATCCTTCTTAGGACACGCCGGTTTCTACCGAAGATTTATTAAGGACTTAAGCAAGATTGCTGACCCTTCACTAATCTTTTAGCTAAGGATGTGTCCTTCACTTTTGATGATGAATGTATAAATTCTTAGGAGAAACTTAAGAAAGAGCTTATTTCTACACCAATCATTTCTGTACCGGATTAGTCTAAGCCGTTTGAAATCAGGTGCGATGCTTCTGATTTTGTCATAGGCGCTGTCCTAGGGTAGCGCATTGATAACAAGCAGCACGTGATTATTACTCTAGTAGGACTCTCAATGATGCTCAAATAAACTGCACTACAACCGAGAAGGAATTCTTGGCAGTAGTGTTTGCTTTAGAGAAATTTCATCCTTACCTACTAGGGTCCAAAACCACAATTTTCACCAATCATTCTGCGCTAAGATAACTCATGATGAAGAAGGAAGCCAAGACCCGACTCATTCGTTGGATCCTCCTTCATGAAGAATTCAATCTCGAGATTTGAGACAAGAAAGGCGTAGAAAATATCGTTGCTCTCCATCTCTCGCATATTCCAAATTCTCCATGCAACGAATTGTTGGCCCAGAGGTCCATCACTCTAGTTTGATGATAATTAACTCATGTAGTTATAGTTTACTAATAATATTGTGTTTAAATAGTTTTAGTGATTGACCAAGATATTAGTAGGTGTTTAGCTTTAACAAAGGAGTTTTGGAGCTTTCACATGTTGATTCAAGAGCTCGCATATCAAGATTGCATCTAGCACTCGGTTAGAGTCAAGCTCGTTGGATCGCATTTGGATCGAGTCGGCTTGGAGACAAGAAGACCTCAGTTTGTTTAGTTTAGTATGTTTATATCTTGTGTAAAGGTAGATATTGTTGATATGCTCAAGTTCACATACACACACAAGTTTAAAGTTTATTGGTTTTGATTTCGGTTTAACCGGTTTTGGATTTCATGTCAAAAATATAAATATATATTATATGTATATTGGATTTTATCCATATACAATATGCTTCAAAGTTGTTTCAATATCATGTTTTTGTATTTACATGAGTTTTGGAGAAAACGGCTTTCCATTTCAAAAATTCAAGTTTTGAAAAATACTGATTTTTGTTTAAAGCCTAATTTCAATATCACAAAAATGGTTCAAATACTTTATAATATATATTGAACTTTTGTCACACATATTTGTATTTCAAATATCTTATAAGAACTTATTTTTATGAAATTTATGTGATTTTATGGAATTTAATTGAAGTTAAAAAGGCAAGTTTTCAATACCCTTTAATCCCAATCAGACTGCTCTGGCGGTCGACCGGACGGTCGACCGGACCAGGAGTCTGTCGACCGTCACGGTCGACCGATGTGCACGGGACGTGCACAAAGGCCAGCCTATTCGGCCGGTCGACCGCGCGGTCGACCAACTAAAAGCACCCCACTCTTGGGTGGGGGTCAGTCGACCGGGCAGTCGACCGTAGGCTCAACGGTCAGAAAAGTGACTGTTGGGCGGTCGACCGGAAGGGCTGTTTTGCCCTTTCCTGGCTGCCAACGGGCAGATTTTGAGAGGGTATAAATACCCATCTCTTGAGCTGGTTTCTTCATGATTTTTGAGAGCAAAATTTTCCCATCTTCTTAAGTGTTTTAGCAACAAGTTTAAAAGTGTTTTTATGCCAAAAGATTCATTCTTTATTTGTTTTAAAGGGTTGGAAAAATCAAAGAAAAAGAGAAGTCTTTGGGAATTATTTTTGTTCTTCATTTCTATTTTATCCTAGAAGTTTTCCTAAGTATTTTCTTTGTGATTTGATTTTCAAACTCTTTATTTTCTCACACTTGAGCTATCTATCTATCCTATCTATTAGGATCTTTGTTTTGTGGGAATATTGGTTTGTGATCTTTGAGATCACCAAGAGTTGTAACCTTTCTTGTATTTGTTGGTATCCCTCTTGTGTAGAGGTGATTGTGGAGGTTATGTTGATATCCCTCTAAGTGTAGACGATTGAGATTGTGTTGGCTTTGTGCCTATCCCTCTATTGAGAGGTTGATCTTGTGTGACTTTGTGCCTTGCCTCTTGTGTAGAGGTTGTTATTGTTTAAGAGAGGATTTGTATACTCCAAGTTTGTATTACCCAAATCCTCAGTGGAGGTTCCCTGTGTGAGAAGTCCTGTGTGGAGTTATAGTGGAAATCCTTCTGTGTGAAGGCGAGGACGTAGAGCAGTGGCTCGAACCTCGAAACATATCTTTGTGTTTGCGATTGATCCACTATCTCTAAACTCTCTCTCTCTCTCTCTCTCTCTCTCTCTATATAATATATATATATATATATATATATATATATATATATATATATATATATTATATATATATTATATATATATATATAATATATATATATATATATATATATATATATATATCTTGCATTGATTCATATTGCTCATATCATTTATATGCTTGGTATTGTTTGTGTGCCTCACTAGTGTTGAACCAAGAGAGCTTCATATAGCACCTCAACTCTTATTTAGAGGAATTTAGAGGAGTTAGTCCAGATCCCTTCACGAAAAATTCGGCTACACTCTTTGGTTACACTTAGTGTGTTGCAATTAGTTTTAATTCCGCATCATTTGTCATTAGATTAGCCATACACCTATTCCCCCCTCTAGGTGTACTTTCAATTGGTATCAGAGCCTACGCTCCTGATATTAGGTTTAACCACCTAGGAGTGAGATCTTGGCTAGCCAATCTAGATATTGCATTTGCACACATCTAGTTAACACTCATGGATTACCTTGCCCCTCCTATGTTTGATGTTTCTAACATCGATGTATGAAAGATTAGGATGAGTGCTTATTTAAAAGCCTTAGGTTTGCATGTTTACCTTGCTACTACCAAGAAATCCTATCTTGATAATAACAAGCATATAGAGGCCAATGCACAGCCCTAGAGGCACTTAGATACACTCTAAGCAAAGAACATTTATCTATTGTTTCTCATTGTGATTTTGCTTTGCAGTATGGAACACTTTGACCTCTCCAAAGCTTCAAACTCCAAACTATGTAGAGGAGGAATCTAGTGAGGATGAATCCGAACAGGCTTCCTACATGGTCCAAGGGAATGACTCCCTTGAGGTAAATTCGGATACTCAACTAGATGATAATGCTAGTTCTTCAAGTGATGATTATGTTGATGCTGATGCATTAAATGAAGAGCTTTCCATTGTTTGTGAAAACTTGCTTGAAAAATATAAAGTTTTGAAAAAGAAAAGTCTTAAAATAAAAGAAGAAAATAAGAATTTATTTTCAAAACTTAATATGGCTTTGGAAGAGAGGAATGAGATTTCTAATGAAAGGGACTCATTGAAATCCCAATTTGGCCTTGCCTTAAAGGAAAATGAATTTTTGAAAAATAAAAATGATTGTGACATTAGTTTGAAGAAAAATGAAGTTCTATCTTCAAAACTTGATTTTGTTTTAAAAGAAAATGATTCTTTGAAAAACAAAATTGCTTCAATTTCAAAAGAATTGGATTTGATTTCTAATGAAAATATATCTTTGAAAAATAATTAAATTCACATGTTTGTTATACTTCACCATCTAGTGTACCCATTGCATGCTCCACCTCTTCTTCTATTATTGAAAATGATATATGTGCTTTAAAGAAGAGTGTTGATTGTTTGGGCTCCACTTTGAGCCAATGTGCCATGAACCACACACGGTTGGAATCCATATTTTGCAAGAAACATGCTCCTCACATGCATGGACACCATACACGGAACACACATGCTCATCATGCTCACACACATGATTCAAAGTATGCTCATGTGTACACTTGTACACATTGTGGACGTAAGGGCCACCTTGCAAAATTTTGTTATGAAAGAATAAATGATTCAAATTATGCAAACAGTTTGTTTGGGTTAGGAAAGATGCTAACCCCCATAGACCCAATAGAGTATGGGTACCAAAATTCACTCATATTTTATTTGATGTAGATGTGGTCTCTCACTTGACGTGAGGGCATTGGTGCCTTGAGGTGAATGCGTTCCGAGCTATATGGTGACACTTTTAGATGCATCACTTTCAAGGGAAGGTTGGTGGGAGGACCACCATGGTTTGGAGACCTAGAGATTGCCCTAATATTTTGGTAACTATCTCTAACTCTCATTTAGTTTACATGCTTTCATATTGTTGATTTTTTAGCATGTTATGTTTCAATACTCATTATGCTTAAGTGCCTTGTTATTTAGACTTATGACATACATGTATAGTAATTGAGATACACCCATGTTCATATGAATCCATATTTTATGTTCTCACTTTAGTTTAGCTATTGTGTATATCATAGCTCTAAGACATGTGCATTTACTTAATGATCATATTCGTTTATGTTTATGATTCTTTTGCATTCATGTTTTGATTACTTGTTTAGATGTAAATTTTCATTAAAACTTGTGTATATACTTGTACAACTAATGAGCCACATTTGACTTTTGTATGTTTATACTTAATTGCTCATTTATACCCTTTAGATGTACTAGTATAACCTAGTTTTGATGATTCTTGTATTTTGACTTGTATTCCCTATTTTTTATACATGTCTTTCATAATAATGTGTTTAACTTCATGTATATGTTAATTTTATTTAAAACTTTAGATATACATGTATACCCTTGAGTCACTTGCTTTTCATGCAAATTCTATTAAGGACTCATTTATGTTTGGGATATGTATGTATACTTTTAGTTTTAACTAAACATACATATACCTTGAAGTATATTTAGTTTTGATGATTTTCTTGTTTTGGTAAGGAATTTCTTATGAGCTTCATTGCCTATTTTCATAATTATATTTTTCACATGATTCTTGTACACTCACATTATTTGTGTTTACTCATTACTTTGTTTTATGAGTATTTTGTTGAGCTTTATATATCTAGAGTGTCAATTTTGTGTAAAATGCATGCTTTATGAAATATATGATTTGGTTTCATGTTTTGAAGAATCTATAACTAGTTATCTCAAAACTATCTTAAACTAGTTCATATTCTTCACTTAGTAGAGTTTTCAATCATGTTAAAATATTTTCAAATCCTATATTTGAAAACCCCTTCCTTCTAAAGGCGGATAGATGGGCGACCATGCCTTGTATGCTCAAATTGAAAATCTTTTTTAACATGTGCATGAAAGGGAGTTAATATGAGTTATATACTTGATTCTTATTATATTTTCAATTGGTATCACAATTGATTTTTTTCTGTATACTCATATTTATGTTTTCTATATATGTATGCTTAAAATTTCAAATAATATCAATTTCGATTGGTATTTACATCTTCATACATATGTATATGATTTGATTGTGCTTAAAGCACAAATTATGGTTATGCTAAGCTTGATTTATTTCTCAATGTCAATTATTTTTTAATTGGTATCTTATACAAGCTTATGCATCGTTTTTATTGCTATTTCATAAAGGGGGAGAAAATTCGTGTTTTGCCTTTAAATCAGTTTTATTTTCAATTGGTATCTTACTCCCATTCATTATGGTGAAAAATACTTTGTTATGGTTTATGCTAATATTTTCAATATTGGTATCAATAATCTTAAATTGGTAATATTCTCAATTTGGTATCTTTATTGTAAAATGATTTGTTTAACCAAAAAATTTGGTTTGTATTTTCAATTGTTTTTACTTTCAATTGATATCAAAATTTACAAGACATTTTTAATTGGTATCAAGGTATTTTCAATTGGTATCTTTTAGTATCTTAAAAATTTTGTTTACTTTCAAGTGGTATCTTAAAAATATTTGTTTATTTTCAATTGGTATCATAAATTGGTATCATAATGTTCCGATGTATACCTTTATCATAAATTGATATATTTTTCAATTGATATTATATTGTTTTGATATGCATTACTTATATGTAAGGGAAGCTTAACATCTTCTCTATATATAGATTCATATTGAGTGTATCTCATATTGAGAAGCTTGACCTCTCTTCTCTATGTCTTACACGTGTGTAGGGAGAGCTTCACATCTTCTTTTATACATTGTATATTATGTGTTATGTGATTAGGGTTTAATCATCTCTTTTTCATGTAATGCAATGTATGCAGGGGGAGTTAACTTTACGTCTCTCCTCTTCATGAATGTATATTGCTTATACATCCTTCTTGTTTGATTTGACAAAAAAAAAGGGAGAAATTTTTTTTTTGAGTTTATTTATGCCCCTTTGTTGATGAATTGATAAAAGGGGGGAGAAGTATTTGATGAGCTTATATATGCATGTTTATTTCATTTCCTTGTTTTATACAAAAAGGAGGAGAAGAATTTTGAGAGTTTTATATATGCATGTTTATTTTCTTATTTAATGCATATATATTTTTGTTTATGTAAAAAGGGGAGAAGTATTTATGCAAAAAGGAGAGAAGTATTTGGAAAGTTTATTTATGATTATTTCCTCATTTATGCATATATGTGTTATTTGTTTTATGCACTTCATTGAACATATTATTGTTTATTGCTATGCATGAGTTAAGGGGAGCTTCTATGAAGCTTAACTTTAATCCATGCATATATAACTCCATGAGTTATGTCATCATCAAAAAGGGGGAGATTGTTGGCCCAGAGGCCCATCACTCTAGTTTTGATGATGATTAACTCATGTAGTTATAGTTTACTAAAAATCTTGTGTTTAAATAGTTTCAGTGATTGACCAAGATATTAGTAGGTGTTTAGCTTTAACAAAGGAGTTTTGGAGCTTTCACATGTTGATTCAAGAGCTCGCGCGTCAAGATTGCATCTAGCACTCGGTTGGAGCCAAGTTCGTTGGATCACGTTTGGATCGAGTCGGCTTGAAACAAGAAGACCTCGGTTTGTTTAGTTAGTATGTTTAGATCTTGTGTAAAGGTAAATAGTGTTGATATGCTCAAGTTCACATACACACACAAGTTTAAAGTTTATTGGTTTTGGTTTTCGATTTAACCGTCTTTGAATTTCATGTCAAAAAACATAGATATATATCTTATATATATATTAGATTTTATCCTTATACAATATGCTTCAAAGTTGTTTCAATATCATGTTTTTGTATTTACCTGAAATTTAGAGAAAACGGTTTTCCATTTCAAAAATTCAAGTTTTAGAAAATAACGATTTTTGTTTAAAGCCTAATTTCAATATCACAAAAATGGTTCAAATAGTTTATAATATGTGTTGAATTTTTGTCACACATATTTGTATTTCAAAGATCTTATAAGAACTTATTTTTGTGAAATTTATGTGATTTTAAGGGATTTAATGAAGTTAAAAAGGCAAGTTTTCAATACCCTTTAATTCCAGTCAGACTGTTCTGGCGGTCGACCGGACGGTCGACCGGACCAGGAGTCGGTCACGGTCGACCGATGTGCACGGGACGTGCACAAAGGCCAGCCTATTCGGCCGATCGACCGCGCGGTCGACCGACTGAAAGCACCCCACTATCGGGTGGGTCCAGTCGACCGGGCGGTCGACCGATGGCTTTGGCCCAGTCGACCGAGCGGTTGACCGTAGGCTGACTGTTGGCCGGTCGACCGGGCGGTCGACCGGAAGGGCAGTTTTGCCTTTCCTGACTGCCAACGGGCAGATTTTGAGAGGGTATAAATGCCCATATCTTGAGCTGGTTTCTTCATGATTTTTGAGAGCAAAATTTTCTTATCTTCTTAAGTGTTTTAGCAACAAGTTTAAAAGAGTTTTTGTGCGAAAAGATTCATTCTTTATTTGTTTTAAAGGGTTGAAAAAATCAAAGAAAAAGAGAAGTCTTTGGGAATTATTTTTGTTCTTCATTTCTATTTTATCCTAGAAGTTTTCCCAAGTATTTTCTTTGTGATTTTGATTTCCAAACTCTTTACTTTCTCACACTTGAGCTATCTATCTATCCTATCTATTAGGATCTTTGTTTTGTGGGAATATTGATTTGTGATCTTTGAGATCACCAAGAGTTGTAACCTTCCATGTATTTGTTGGTATCCTTCTTGTGTAGAGGTGATTGTAGAGGTTGTGTTGGTATCCCTCTAAGTATAGAGTTTATTGAGATTGTGTTGGCTTTGTGCCTATCCCTCTATTGAGAGGTTGATCTTGTGTGGCTTTGTGCCTTGCCTCTTGTGTAGAGGTTATTGTTATTTGAGATAGGAGTTGTGTACTCCAAGTTTGTATTACCCAAATTCTCAGTGGAGGTTCCTTGTGTGGGAAGTCCTGTGTGGACGTTATAGTGGAAATCCTTCTGTGTGAAGGCGGGGACGTAGAGCAGTGGCTCGAACCTCGAAATATATCTTTGTGTTTACGATTGATCCACTATCTCTAAACTCTCTCTCTCTCTCTCTTTATATCTTGCATTGATTCATATTGCTCATATCATTTATATGCTTGGTATTGTTTTGTGCCTTACTAGTGTTGAACCAAGAGAGCTTCATATAGCACCTCAACTCTTATTTAGAGGAATTTAGAGGAGTTAGTCCAGAGCCCTTCACGGGAAATTCGGCTACACTCTTTGGTTACGCTTAGTGTGTTGCAATTAGTTTTTAATTTCGCATCATTTGTCATTAGATTAGCCATACACCTATTCCCCCCCCTCTAGGTGTACTTTCACGAATTGCCCATCAATGATGACTTTCCCAATGAAAAACTCTTAGCCATTTTTAGGGAATGTTGGTTTGCCGATACAGTGACCTACTTAGTCACAAACCAAACTCCATCTCATTAGTCTAAAAATGATGTGTACCAGTTCTTATCTCAAGTTCGGTATTTCCTTTGTGAGGAACCGTATCTTTTCAAGTACTGTTCCGACCAAATCATTAGGAGATGCATTCCCGATGAAGAAATCAAGAGTGTTTTGTCCTTCTGTCACGAGCGTGCATGCAGTGGACATTTTAGTCCCCGCAAGACTGCTAAAAAGGTGCTACAAAGTGGGTTCTATTGGCCCACTTTGTTCAAAGATGCCTATGAATTTTACAGGACGTGCCCTAGATGCCAAATGGTTGGAAGGATCTCGAAACGAGATATGATGCCCCTCAACCCAATTCTAAAAATAGAACTCTTTGATTTTTGGGGCATCGACTTTATGGGTCCTTTTCCTAACTCTTTTGAAAACTAATACATATTGGTTGTTGTGGACTATGTGTCCAAACGGGTAGAAGCCATTCCAAGCAAAACTAATGATAATAAAGTTGTCATCAAGTTTTTGAAAGAGAACATTTTATCACGCTTTGGAACCCCTCGTGCTATCATCAGTGATAATGATACTCATTTTCAAATAGATCTTTTGAAGCTCTTATGCGAAAGTATGTCATAACTCACAAGTTGTTCACACCATATCATCCTCAAACCAGTGGGCAGGTTGAGGTCTCCAATAGACAAATCAAGCTTATTTTGGAGAAGAATGTGAACCAAAATCAGAAAGGTTGGTCCACCAAACTTGTAGATGCCTTATGGGCCTACAGGACCGCTTTCAAGATGATTCTAGAAATGTCTCCTTATAGGTTAGTTTTTAGGAAGGCTTGCCACCTACCCGTTGAGTTAGAGCACCGGACCTTATGAGCAATCAAGCAGCTAAATTTCGATTTGAACAATGCTGGTGACCTTCAAAAATTACAAATTTCTAAATTAGAGTAGTTGAGAAATGAGGCCTATGAAAATGCTAAGATCATAAAAGATAGAGTTAAGATTTTTTATGATAAACATATCATAAGAAAAATATTTGTCCCTAGACAAAAAGTCTTACTCTATAATTCTATACTTCATCTTTTCTAGGAAAGCTAAAGTCAAGATGGACTGGGCCATTCGTTGTTAAATCTGTGTTTCCACATGGTGCTGTAAAGATCAGTGATATCAAGAATTGAAATGACTTTAAGGTAAATGGTTAATGCCTTAAACCTTTCTTGGAATCGGTGCCGGTAAATGAAACGGCTATGGGTCTTTTCAACCCAGTAATCGGTAACTTTACCTCTTTTACATTTCATTTCATGCATCGATTCATTTCTTTCATACATTAGGGATAATACATGAGATAAGTGTGGGGAAGAGCTCTAACATGACTAATATAACTAAAAAATAAAAAATAAAAACATTTTAAAAAAAAAGAACAATATTTTGACTTATTTTTTGCAAGAAATTAAGTCAATTTTAAGAAATAGGAGAATCATAATTAGGATTTCTTATACTTGGTCAAAAAAGATGACTTGTTTGATTTCTAGGGTTAGGAAGAAAATTTAGAAAAGTAATTTAGTCTTGATCTTTACTTTGATGAAATATGCACACTTTATACACTTACGCACTTAGGGTTCAAAAACAAATATTTTTATGCCTTATATATAGAAAAAAAGAAAAAAAGAAAAGAAATATATATTCTCTAATTAAGCTGGGTATTTGTGCCTCATAAAGCATAAGTATTCACGCCTAAAAGGGGTACATTTTATAAATAAAAATCCTTAGTTTTGTGGCCTTATTTGCTCGAGTGCTTAAGTCCTTGGGGGTGTTTTCTCGGTGATGCCCTTAGACTGTCCGGTTTGGGTGTCACCGACTAAAGGCTAGTTACATGGGCAGATTAGAAAGCCTAATAGAATTAAGGAATAATACCACCAAAAATAAAAATAAATAAGGCATAAGAGTTAAAGTTAAAGAACCCTTGTCAAAATTTTACAGTCACAAAGGTACATATGACTTAGGGTAAAGTAATAAACTAGATGAGAAATGCAATTTGACTCTTTACTTTTATTGATGACATGTTTTTGAATAGAGACTAAGTTTAGGAATGAAAAGTTCAATTTTCCTGTAACTTATAGATTACTTGAACTCTTACAATAATACTTCAAATATTTTCTTTCTTTTCAAAATACTTTTCAAAAATACTAACACTTTCTTTTTCTTTATGATTTTGTGGGTGTAATCTACTGAAAACCCTCACGAAACAAAACTTGTCCTCCAAGGGTAACCTAGAGAGAAGCAGCTTGTTGGACATGCTCAGTGCAATCGAGTGACCTGCGAAAGTGGTCCAATAATTTCTTAGGATTACTTTTGATGTTTTGCTCGAGGGCGAGCAAAAAGAAAAGTGTGGGGGTGTGATTGGTCACGTATATTGCATATATAATGTCACATTACCATAAATATTGTCTGATAAATCATGTATTTAGTATTATGTTCTTCTTTATAAAATGCAGGCCCATTACTAAAGGAGAGGGAAGGAAAACGAGCCCAAAAGCCCATCAAAGTTCTGATTTAATTCAGAATTAATTCAAATCAAAAATCAGGGCGAATTAGGGTAAATCAAAGAAGATAAAACCAGTTGATCAATCAGTTAAATCAGCTCTCTACAAATCAATTAATCAAAGCCAAAGATCAAAGGAGGTTTCGTTAAAATCCAGCACCCAAACTGAAAATCCAGCCGGAGTTAAAGCCAAATCGTCAAAGCAGGGACCTGCTCCTCCGTGTGTGGCCACCTGGTCACACCCAGGCCGTAAAAATGTAGCCAAAGCCGCGTTTCCAAGACTATCTTATCGAATCTGGGGGAGCAATTATCTTCGTACGCTCTCCCCGTTTAATTTTTCCCTATAAATACTGCATTTTACAGAGAAGGAAAAAACTGAAGACTAGTTTAAGTTTTTCTCTTTATTTTTAAGGTTTAGGATCGTTGTTAGATAGTTTATGAGAAGTTTTATCTCAGTTCATAAGTAGTTCAGCTCAGAAACAAAGTGAGAGAGAGAAAAAGTGATTGTAATTTGAAGTTGAAGTGACATCAATAATGATTCGACGGACTTCTTTTCTCTCCAACTCACAGGTGTGTTGCATTTTAATTTAATGTTTTCTTTTTTTTGTAATGAGTAGCTAAATATTTTCTTTCTGGGCTCACTAATCTCTCCTCTTTAGTATCGATTCTTGATCAATATTAATGAAAAGACCCAACTGAATCATATGAATGCCTTAAACTAAACCTTGCTTATTGCGAGTGTTCTTGAAGGCACAGGAGGATGGGATTGGATTTTGAACTTAATCTTGAAATTAATCATTAAAAAGAACTTGTTTTATTCCATGTTTACTTTATTTCTTTGATAGTTTAACATTCAACTCAAGAAAAGATTTCAAAACTATAGCTCGATTTCTAAAATAAACCATCTTATGTGTTTTACTTGATCTCTTTTAAATATAAGGCTAAACTTTTTGCCCGTGACCTCATTGAGGCACTCAAACTTTCAAGAAAAGAATCTAGAGTTGGGTAAAGATTAGTGAGCCCGGATTTCTTTTTACTAAAAACAAACACCATCACTCTTAAAGCCTTTTAAAGATCACTTCTCCAAAATCTTTTCTAAGTTTCAAGTTTTCTTTAAATCATCTCTCTACTCTCCATTCTCTTTCACATAAAAAACATCAACACCATTCTTGCTTTTGAAACAATACATCGAAAAGCTTTTATCGCATTCCTCCCCGTGGATCATGACCCGTTAGACCAAAATTACACAGTAATTCTCACTAAATTTACTTGCAATCATCGTCATCGTTCAAGGCTTGAAGCAATGCATAATGTGCCTTTGCATTGGCATCAAACTCCTTGGTGGCAATATCGGATCAAGTGTCCTCATCACTAGTGTATACACTAAAGGGTTTAGTCACCGCCTTTGCAACCCGGCTTTCTAGGGATTGCAAAAACACGTTCATCTTAACCTTTCATATGAGAAAGTTAAGGCCATCAAACTTGGGAGGGGTCTTAATACCTTCGGCCATTTTTACTATAGTGGATGAGAATGAAGATGTCAATGAAATGATTAACAATTAGGATCTCTCTAAGATTGTTAAGCTAAAAACTAGCGACCAAGGCTCTGATACGAATTAAAATTACACCTAGAGGGGGGTGAATAGGTGTATAGCTAATCAAATGAAAATTCTAGATAATTTAATATGAAATAATGCAACCGATCACTCAAAATAAGACTTGAGGCCGGATTCCCCGTGAAGGGCTCTGAACTTCTCCTCGTGATCCCTCTAGATAAGAGTTGAGGTGCTCAATTGCTATCTTGTTGAGATGACTATTGATCGACAAAAAAAATGAATGATAAACAAGTAAATGAGACAATAAAGCAATCACAAATAAAAGGATTTGTTCCGAGGTTTGAGCCACCGCTCTACGTCTCCGCCTTCACCACCGTAAAGAATTTCACTATCCAGTATTGGATCCTCCACAAAGGGACCTTACAACAAGGAATTACAACCACTCAGAGTACACAACTCCCCAACTCAATCCTCTACACCAGAGGCAGCACAAAGCCAATTGAGATAATAAGCTCTTGGTGATTATGAGATTACAAACACTCTCTTTGCAACTCTCTTACAAAAAAAACCTATAGAGTAAAATGTAGACTTGAAGGTCAAGGATGTAAGTGAGAGTGGGAAATCAGAAAAAAATGGATTTTAAGAGCAGAAAAAAAACTCAATTAAAACTTTGAAAATAAGAGCACAAAAGAAAGCTTGAAACTTTTTCACTTTAAAAGCAAAAAACTAGATTTTCAATAGAATTTCTTGTTATGAAATATTCAATTTCAATGACCCTTTATATAGGTTTTAGAAAAACATTTTTAGAATAGTTTTACCAGGTCTAAAAAGAAGAAGTTGACCCTAGAAATTCAACTTTCCACGTTTTAAAAGAAACATTTTTAAAAACAGATTTAAAAGAACTGGCCATTACTACTAATCTGGCAGTCTGTCAGTCAACCGGCCGTCGACCGACCATTAAAAAAATTGACCATTAGCTCTCGGTCGATTGGTCAGTCACCATGTTTAACCGAGACCAAATGAGTTACAGTCGGTCGACTGCCCGGTCGACCGCAATAAGGACCGGTCGGTCGGTCGATCGGGAATGTACACAACATGTACACCCCAATTGCTAGAGGTTCGATCGATCATGGAGTCGATCGTTCTGGCCTGTAATTGGCACGATCGACCACCTGGTCGACCGACCTAGACCAAAGACTGGGTCAAGGTATTTTGAAGATAAAGAAAATTTTCAAATAATTATATTTAAATTTTGGAAGAGAGAAGACATGCATAGCCATAAGATACAAGTTCTAAACTGAGATAGAAATTTTTAAGAAAATGTGGAATAAGTATCAAAACCAAATATGTCAAAACCATACTTTTTAAAAACGTACATTTTTGTGTGTGTATATCTTTAAGCCTCAAATCTATATTCTACTTTTTAACAAACTAGTTTCTTACAAGGTTCTAATCAACAACAAGATTCTTCAAGCGGTCTTCTCTAATAATGATGTTTGAGCGACACAGAGTGCTTTGAGTTATGATCCCGTTCTTGAGTTCCCTTGAGCCATCAACACCTTCCTTTAGAGGAAGAAACCTGTTAGATCTTCTTAAACCCTATTAGATCTTTTTGAACCCTGAATCTCTTAAACTTAATTAGTACCAAATAACTTCATATGCTTTGTTATCATCAAAACACAAAATCGGGGATTGTAACCTTTGGGCCAACACAGGAGGCCTAGACGGTCTACCGATGATCCACACTTCCGCTGCGCACTCTGATCAGCAACAGGGAGAGTCCACCAGCTCCAGGCTCTGAAACCTAAACATGAGGATCCAGGGGAGTCAGAACTCTCCAACGAGTGGTGTGGCGAATGCCAAGTGGCATGCGGGGATAAGCACACGTGTATTGATAAATCTGAATAAAAGAGCATGCATTGAAACTGTGTCGTGAGCACAAGCACACATGAACAGGGATAAGACATCCAGTGATGGGATAAACAGATGTGGCAAAACCAGTTGTACAGGCTCAGTAGATAGATTCATGAGATTGATACCTCGAGGGGATAATCCAAACAAGGAAACCCTCATCTATATATCATATACCTCATGTCTCTATCGCCTGAGTACGCACAACCTGAGCTGTCCACAATAACAGCTAAATAGAATAGTAATGAGTCATCAGGAGGTTATACGGTAACTAAGTATCTGTATAAATCAAGAATAGACAAGTCAGGGGATTAAGCACAGCAGTTCAAGTAAAATATCAGGCATGAGAAAGATTGTGTACAATAAGATAACAACATGAGATCAGTGGAGTAGTACACAGGGAGGTAAAGCCAAGAATATATAATATAATAATAGTAGTAGTAAAATCGAAAATCTGAAAAACTCGATAAAAGAAAATACAGCAAAACCAACAGTACAACCCAGATTACAACTTCATGAGATAAGTACATCGAAGGAATAATCCAAACAAAGAAACCCTCATCTATATACCGTATATATCATGTCATCGTAATATGAATATATACAACCCGAATTGCAAAACACAATGAATTATTAATTAGCATCTTTTTATTATTATTCATCCTACCCATATATTTAAGTACGTGTTACCGGTACACATACATCTATATATGAGTAAGTCGAGGTTGTTATTGGAACTGATGATGAAGCTAGTGTGTTATGTTTACAGTAGGCCCGTATATACCCGGGACCAAGGCCCAGGATGTTCCGGTGCTGACCCGGAACCTGCTGCTAGGCAAACAGGAAGGTGGGTGATATATTATGCCCATTTAGGAATATAACAGGAGGTAGGGAGTCAGCACTCCCCTCGGATTCCTGGAGGCTCTAAGGTAGATCTGGAATTTGGAGTTGCACAACATATCTAATACCACTGTAAACATATTCACGACTTGAAATCCATCAGTTTTTCCCTTACCCGATGTAGATTGTCCTTTTTATAGTTTATTATGTAATTACCAATTTATGGGAATGGCAGGAGCAGGACAGGTTCTGGAAATCACAGGAGTACATAAGTACTATAAATTCAGGTCACTGTATATAATACAGAATACAGGTACAGGATTCTCGTAAATGTGATAATCACAAGTCAGGTGTTAACAGGACAGGTGGCAGGTGATAAGTAATATCAAACAGGTATCAGGTGTTAGTATGCAGGAGTCAGGTGATAACAGGCAAGTGATAGCATATCAAATGAAAGCATGACAAGCGATATAGGAAAACACTACTGATACAAGAGATCGGTACGAATACCAAAAACCAAGCAGTTTTCAGAAAAAACAGTATAAGTAAGATTTCAAACTCATCACAACCATTAATAGAGGAATCGATAACTAGCAAGCGGGTAATTAGCAAGCAAGTGAACATCCAAGCAAAGCTAAACGAGCTGGAGCGAAGCTAATGTACAACATTAGATGATATCACGCTCAGTGTGGTTACCGCTCGCTGCATAGCTAAACGCATGTGTCGCAGTATGCGCATGAACGCCACACTACCGCTCACGGTGAAGCCACGCTCACGGGGAATTACGCTTGAATGGAGTAAGTGGTAAGTGCTGACGCTAGGTCCGCCTACCAGGCGTAGCATATAGAAAGTCCTGAGGACTTTAAGATCTTAGAGGTTGAACCCGAAGGTTAGGCCCAAAAGCAAGGATACCTGCAGCAGGTGTTACTTACAAACAGCACACATAAGGAATATTGTTTACAATGTTGCAAGCATTTGTCACAGGTATATACATATACAATACTGGGCTCTCGGCCACTAACAAATATAGGAGCACATTCCAATACAAAACGTGAATACAGTTACAAATACATAATACAATGCAAGTCGACCCAAGGAAGCGGGGAAGTCTAAAAGGAAAGCGAGAACACTCGCCTAAATCTTCAGAAAACACCGTGAAATCCTGAGCTCCAGAATCCAGGTAACCAAAGTGTAAACGCGTTCAATATAATAAATATTATATTATATAGAGGAGAGAGAATGAACCAGAAGGAGAGAGAATGAAGACGAGGGGGGTCGCATTGCGTAGATGCCACAAACGCGGGGTTCAAGACCCGCATTTAAGCCATAACACGAGAAGAACGCAGACGCGGGCATAAACTCCGTGTCGCGTTTATACAAGAATGCGAGAATCGCGTTATACAGATATCAAGAATACGAAGCTCGTGTTAAGGAATTGCTGAGACGCGGGGGTGAGCTCTGCGTCTGGCAATTAAACTCAAGAGAAAGAGATAGAAAGGGAGATGAGAGAGTGAGAGGGTGTACAGGGAGAGAAGTAAGGGTGAGAGAGGGAGAGAGAACAGTGAAAATCACCTAGAGGGGGGTGAATAGGTGATAATGCTAATCAATGCACAATTTAAAAATATGATGCAACAATTGCCCAAAACAAGACTAAGAGCCGAATGCCCCGTGAAGGGTTCTGAACTCCTTCCTCCTGATTCCTCGTAAATATGAGTTGGAGGTGCGCAATGCAACCTTGTTGTATGGGACAATGATTGACAAGATGAATGACAACAAGTGAATATAGCAATGACAAGCAAACGCAAGCAACAATAGTAATGAAAGTAGTGCAAGAACAAGGAAAGTAACCAAACGCAAACACCAAGATTTGTTATCGAGGTTCGAGCACCCAGCTCTACTTCCCCGCCTTCCCCAGAAGGATTCCAACCACTTCCACTATCACAAAGATGTCACAAATACACCGGGAGTACCCAACTCCACAATCTCAAGTACAATATCTCTCTTGGTAGTCAAAAGACCACAAACTTTCTCTTTCAAAATTCTCTTCCCTTACAAAGGTCCTTAGAGAACAATGAGTAGGAATGAAGCTCTTGTGTGCAAAGAGAAAGAAAATGAAATCAGAGAATTCTTGAAAACACTTCAGAAAATGAGAGAGAATTTCAGCACAAAAACCAAGAAACCAAGCTCTTTTGAATGCCTTAAACTTTTGAATTTTTCTTGTAAAAAATTAGGTAATCCAATCTCTCCCCAAACACCCCTATTTATAGGAAAGGGCTAGGTTTAGAGATAAATATTTTAAGGCTAATCAGAATGTATTAAACCCAAAACAAGTCATTTAAACTCACTTAAGTGAGAAAAGGACAAAAATAAACAGCTCAGAGAACTAGCCGTTACTGTTCAAACGGCTAGTCCGGTCGACCGGTCGGTCGACCGCCTATTCAAAAATCTGACCGTTGCAGGCCAGCGGTCGACCGCCCGGTCGACCTAAGAAACCCGAGAGCAAACTGGCTTACAGTCGGTCGACCGTCCGGTCGACCGGAAAACGTGCACACGGATACGTGCACAGCCAGAACTCCGATCGACAAGGCCGGTCGACCGGCTTGACCTGTCATGGCTACGGTCGACTGTCGGTTGACCGGCTCAGGTCAAAAACCAGATTTAAAACAGATTTTGAAGAGGATTTTGATTTTGACCAAAATAATTTTGAAAAGAATTGTATAAAACATAAAGATGAATTTTGAGGCAGAAGATTGTATATCAAAATATTTTGTACATATTATAGGAAATCTTTTTGGAATAAGCATATGCGCAAAAACGTGTGTGAAAGAGCTTCAAACCTATTCACTATTCTTTAACAAAACTCTAAACTAAAAATAAATCTAATTAAGTCTCTTGAGCAATCTTGAGCCATGTAATGCCTTGCTAGAGCCTTCTCTTCTATGTTCCTTCCTTGATGTGCAAAAAGCCTTCTTTGCTTCATGAACCTAGAATTTCTTGCAATAGCTAAGCAATGGCCTCCAAACTATGGTACAAAGCTGAAACTTATCTTAACAAACTAATTAGTACAATATAGCTCTTATTTGGTTTGTTATCATCAAAACTCTTAAACAAATGGAGAGTGTAACCTTATGGGCCAACAATCTCCCCCTTTTTGATGATGACAAAACAAATAGGCTATAACAAAAAATATAGGGGAGGAGAAAGCTCCCCCTCAAATTATGCTATATTAAACAATGTAATTTGCAAGTAAATATCATGAAACCAAAACCATGAAATATAAAACACTTAAATAAAACACTACCAATACCATGAAAATATAAAACACTTAAATAAAACACTTTAAACTCAAATTACACGTATTCATGAAACACATCAAAAATTAAAAACATATATAAACTCATATGGAACCAAAACCATATGAACTCATAATTCTATCATAAAAACTCATTCTCCCCCTTTTTGTCATACATCAAAAAGGGTTATGAAAACATTTTTATTCAATAACACAAACATTAAGTTCACCACAAATGAAGGAAAATCTAGCAAAATCAAGTGGTTTAGTGAAAATATCGGCTAGTTGCAAATCCGTAGAAACATAATCAATAACTATATCTCCTTTCTCAAAATGATCTCTAAGAAAGTGATATCTAATCTCAATGTGCTTGGTCTTACTATGTTGATTTGCATTCTTTGTCATATGTATAGTACTAGTATTTCACAAAATATTTTTATATGGTCAAAATGCAAATCATAATCAAGGAGAGTATGTTTCATCCAAAGGACTTGTGCACAACAAGCCCCCGCGGCAACATACTCCGCCTCGGCGGTTGAGAGAGCTACGGAATTTTGTTTCCTAGAGGACCATGAAACAAGACAATTACCAAGAAATTGACATGTCCCACTAGTACTCTTTCTATCTACTCTACAACCCGCATAGTCGGCATCCGAATAACTCGTCATTGAGAAATCTCCGGTTTTCGGATACCATAGACCCATTCCAATCGTTCCCTTAATATAACGAATAATGCGTTTTACCGCAATAAGATGAGACTCTTTGGGACACGATTGAAATCTAGCACAAAGACACACACTAAACATGATATCCGGCCTACTTGCCGTCAAATACAAAAGACTACCTATCATGCTTCTATACAATTTAATATCAACATTTTTACCTTGGTCATCCTTATCAAGCTTGGTGGTAGTTGCCATGGGAGTGTTGTAAACCTTTGAGTCTTCAAGTCCAAACCTCTTTACGAGTTCCTTTGCGTATTTGGCTTGACATATGAAGTTCCCATCTTGCAATTGCTTGATTTGGAGTCCAAGAAAGAAATTAAGCTCACCCATTGAAGACATTTCAAACTCACATTGCATAACCTTTTCAAATTCCTTGCATAAAAACTCATTAGTAGAACCAAAAATTATATCACCAACATAAATTTGCACGATTAAAATGTCATTATCAACATGCTTAGTGAATAGTGTAGTATCTACTTTGCCTTTAATAAAATCATTTGAAATGAGAAAACTAGAAAGCCTTTCATACCAAGCTCTTGGAGCTTGTTTTAATCCATACAAAGCTTTATCAAGTTTGAAAACAAATCGGGATGAACATGATCAACAAAACCGGGAGGTTGAGCAACATAAACTTCTTCATTTATAAAACCATTCAAAAATGCACTTTTCACATCCATTTGAAAAAGTTTAAAATTTTTGAAAGATGCAAAAGCTAGTGTCATCCGTATGGCTTCAAGCCGTGCTACGGGTGCAAAGGTCTCCTCAAAGTAAATTCCCTCAACTTGAGTGTAACCTTGGGCCACTAACCTAGCCATATTCCTAATCACATTTCCGGACTCATCCATCTTGTTTCTAAAGATCCACTTAGTACCAATTATTGGTCTATCGTGGGGCCTAGGAACAAGGTGCCAAACTTGGTTGCGCTCAAATTGATTGAGTTCCTCTTGCATGGCTAGCAACCAATATGAGTCCGCCTCGGCTTCGAGGATGCTTTTGGGTTCAAAATGAGAAATAAAAGCAAAGTTACCACATAGGTCATGGAGTTTGGAGCGAGTTGTTACCCCTTTAGATGCATCACCTAAGATGAGCTCCTTGGGATGATTTGTAGCGTATCTCCAAGCTTTAGGAAGCGGTTGAGAGCTTTCCTCTTTATCCTCTTGAACATCACCAATTGATTCTTGCTTATCTTCTTGAGCGGGTGAGTCCTTCAAGGATAGTCTCTCCATGTCTTCACCTAATGGGTCAATCTTTATAACATTCTCAACAACCACATTAGTTTTTTCAAATTTAACATGCATGGATTCTTCAATGGTAAGTGAAGATCTATTGAATACTCTATAAGCTTTACTAGTTGTAGAATATCCAACAAAGATTGCTTCATAAGCCTTAGCATCAAATTACCCAAGTTATCTTTAGTGTTCAAAACAAAACACTTGCATCCAAAAACTTTGAAATATGCAACATTAGGTTTTCTAGAATGATACATTTCAAAAGATGTTTTGGAAGAATTTTTACATAAATAAATACGATTTGATATATAGCATGCGGTGTTTACGGCCTCGGCCCATAAATATTGAGGGAGGTCATACTCACTTATCATTGTCCTAGCCATCTCTTGAAGTGTTCTATTTTCCTTTCTACAACTCCATTTTGTTGTGGAGTTCTAGGACAAGACATTTCATGCTTAATTCCCTTTTCATCACAATAAGTCATGAAGAGTTGGTTAACAAACTCACCACCTCTATCACTTCTTATTTTCAAAATCGAAAAACCTTTTTCTTTTTCAACTCTTTTTCGAAAAATCTTAAAATGAGAAAAAGTTTGATCTTTGTGTTCTAAGAAGAAAACCCAAGTGAAATGGGAAAAATCATCAACTAAAACAAATGCAAATCTACTACCATTTAAGCTCTTAGTTTTAGTAGGTCCAAAAGATCCATATGAATTAATTCTAAAGGCCTAGTTGACATGATATCCTTGATTGGTTTGAAGGAAGACTTGGTTGTTTTCCAAGTTGGCACGCACCACAAATGCGGTCTTTCTCAAACTTCAAATAAGGAATACCCTTCACCAATTCCTTTGAATTGATCCTAGAAAGATGGTCAAAAAATGCATGTCCTAATCTTCTATGCCAAAGCCAAGAATTTTCATCAAAAGCATTTAAGCATTTAGTAGAACATTCTACATTAAGCATGTCAATGATATAAACATTATCATCACGAAAACCGGTAAGAATACAATCATTGGATTTAATATCAAAAATCTTGCAAGAAGTATCATCAAAAACAACTTTAAGTCCACGATCACAAAATTGACTAATGCTAAGCAAATTATGTTTCAAACCATCAACAAGTACAACATTTTCTATAGTAGGAGATGAACCAATTTGAATGTTACCTATACCAATGATAGTTCCTTTGGAGTCATCCTCGAAGGTGACGGAGCCACCTTCCATGTACCTTGATAGGGTTGTAAAGTTATTGATGTCCCACGTCATGTGTCTTGAACAACCACTATCAAGGTACCACCGCTCCCTACGTCTTGGAGCCTTGGTGTGTACCTACATCAAATAATTTAGGACTTGATTTTGGTACCCACATTTTCTTGGGTCCTAAAGGGTTAGTTTCATTAACCCAAACAAGATTATTTGATCTATTAACTTGGTCATAACAAAATTTAGCTAAATGCCCATTTTTACCACAATATGTGCATCTATACACTCTACCATATTTAAAAGCATAGTGAGTGTGTGATTTGTGAGCATGGGAATTGTGAGCATGAAAAGATTTAGCATGAGAAGTGTTATGTGTAGTGTGAGCATGAGTAGACTTAACATGTGAATCTTTAGCATGAGAGGTGTGCTTTTTAGAAAATTTTTCTTCAAGTTTCTTAGTGTTAAAAGCACAATCTTTCAAAACTTTTTCAAAATCAACCATTTTAGTTTTAAAAGAGGAAATTTCTTTTTCATCAACAATGGGAGATTTTCCCTTACAAGAAACCTTGTAGGCATTAAACTCATTTTGAATAGTAATAAGATTAGAAGAAATATCATCCTTTTCTTTAGAAACCATAGCAAGTTGATTTTTGAGAAAAGCAACTTCTTTTTGCAATTTAAGACATTTAATCTTCTTATTATCATAAGTTTCGGAAAGTTCAACAAAAGCATGAACAAGAACTTCCTTACTTAATTCAGCATCTTCATCATCAAGAGGTTGAGGGGTTACCTTTGGTGTGTTTGCCATGAAACACATATTCGCTATATCCGCCTCTTCCTCGGACTCGCTTTCCGAATCCCAAGTTGCCTTGTACGCTTTCTTTTCTTCCGATTTCTTTGGCTTGAAGGAGGAGGTCATCTTCTTCTTGAACTCCGGGCAATCCGCCATGATGTGTCCGGGCTTTCGGCAATTGTAGCATATAATTCTCCTCTCCTCTTTGCCTTCAAATTTCCTTCGGAAGTTGAGCTTGTTCCTCCGGTACATTCTCTGACATTGCGAACAAGTAGTGATAGCTCCTCATCTTCTTCCTCATCTTCTTCATCGTCCTCTAGAGTGGATGAAGATTTGAAGGCTATAGACTTCTTCTTTGAAGGAGCGGCTTCTTCTCTTGCCTTCTTTTCCATCTCATGGGTATTTAAGTTCCCAATGAGACTAATGAGGTCCATCTCATCCTTGTCGTTCAATTCTTTCAAGGTGGTGGCCTTTATCTCCCATGAAGTAGGAAGAGCCCGAATCACTTTCCGCACCTTTTGATCATTGGAGATATCATCACCTAAGGAAGAAAGAGCATTGGTGATTTTAGTAAATCTAGTAATCATGCAATCAATAGATTCATCATCAAGCATTTTAAAAGATTCATATTGAGACCTCAAGAGATCTATTTAGCTCTCTTGACTTGTGAAGTTCCTTCGTGTGTGACCAATAGATGTTGCCAAATCTCATAAGCGGATTGCAATGAATTACCCGTGTAAGGTCATCCTCATTCAAGGCGGTTAATAGGGAGTTTTGGGCCTTGGAGTTAGCCTCATATTCTCTAAATGTAAAGTCAGTCCATGTGCTCTCATCACTATCGGGTGCTACATAGGGTTGGTCAAGGATTTAGCCACTAAGCTACCCAAAGATTGCAAGAATATAGTCATCCTAACCTTCCAAATAGGAAAATTTAGTCCATCAAATTTAGGAGGGGTTTTGATGTTATCGGCCATGTTTACTAGTGATGAATGAATGAATGAAAATGTTGATTAGCAAATTTAAGGATCTCTCTATGGATGTTAAGCCAAACCTAGAGTCCAAGCTCTGATACCAATTGAAAATCACCTAGAGGGGGGGTGAATAGGTGATAATGCTAATCAATGCACAATTTAAAAATATGATTCAACAATCGCCCAAACAAGACTAAGAGCCGAATGCCCCGTGAAGGGTTCTGAACTCCTTCCTCCTGATTCCTCGTAAATATGAGTTGGAGGTGCGCAATGCAACCTTGTTGTATGGGACAATGATTGACAAGATGAATGACAACAAGTGAATATAGCAATGACAAGCAAACGCAAGCAACAATAGTAATGAAAGTAGTGCAAGAACAAGGAAAGTAAACCAAACGCAAACACCAAGATTTGTTATCGAGGTTCGAGCACCCAGCTCTACTTCCCCACCTTCCCCAGAAGGATTCCAACCACTTCCACTATCACAAAGATGTCACAAATACACCGGAGTACCCAACTCCACAATCTCAAGTACAATATCTCTCTTGGTAGTTAAAAGACCACAAACTTTCTCTTTCAAAATTCTCTTCCCTTACAAAGGTCCTTAGAGAACAATGAGTAGGAATGAAGCTCTTGTGTGCAAAGAGAAAAGAAAATGAAATCAGAGAATTCTTGAAAACACTTCAGAAAATGAGAGAGAATTTCAGCACAAAAACCAAGAAACCAAGCTCTTTTGAATGCCTTAAACTTTTGAATTTTTCTTGTAAAAAATTAGGTAATCCAATCTCTCCCCAAACACCCCTATTTATAGGAAAGGGCTAGGTTTAGAAGATAAAACATTTTTAAGGCTAATCAGAATGTATTAAACCCAAAACAAGTCATTTAAACTCACTTAAGTGAGAAAAGGACAAAAATAAACAGCTCAGAGAACTAGCCGTTACTGTTCAAACGGCTAGTCCGGTCGACCGGTCGGTCGACCGCCTATTCAAAAATCTGACCGTTGCAGGCCAGCGGTCGACCGCCCGGTCGACCTAAGAAACCCGAGAGCAAACTGGCTTACAGTCGGTCGACCGTCCGGTCGACCGGAAAACGTGCACACGGATACGTGCACAGCCAGAACTCCGGTCGACAAGGCCGGTCGACCGGCTTGACCTGTCATGGCTACGGTCGACCGGTCGGTCGACTGGCTCAGGTCAAAAACCAGATTTAAAACAAATTTTGAAGAGGATTTTGATTTTGACCAAAATAATTTTGAAAAGATATTTGTATAAAACATAAAGATGAATTTTGAGGCAGAAGATTGTATATCAAAATATTTTGTACATATTATAGGAAATCTTTTTGGAATAAGCATTTGCGCAAAAACGTGTGTAAAAGAGATTCAAACCTATTCACTATTCTTTAACAAAACTCTAAACTAAAAATAAATCTAATTAAGTCTCTTGAGCAATCTTGAGCCATGTAATGCCTTTCTAGAGCCTTCTCTTCTATGTTCCTTCCTTGATGTGCAAAAAGCCTTCTTTACTTCATGAACCTAGAATTTCTTGCAATAGCTAAGCAATGACCTCCAAACTATGGTACAAACCTGAAACTTATCTTAACAAACTAATTAGTACCATATAGCTCTTATTTGGTTTGTTATCATCAAAACTCTTAAACAAATAGAGAGTGTAACCTTATGGGCCAACAAACAGAGAGTGAGATAGAGAAAGAATCACCCTTGCCAAAGAAGTTGAAGAGAGGCCATGAAAACAAATGGCAGTAAGCCCAATGAATCATGCAGTATCTGACCCATTGGCAGCCTAGAGGGATAGAGAGACGCGATAGTGGGGGAGGGGGCGAGAGAGAGAGAGAGAGAGAGAGAGAGAGAAGAGAGAGAGAGAGAGAGAGAGAGGAAGTCGCAGGAGTAAAAAACCGGGAAGAAAAGAAAAGTAAAAGGAAGGAAAAAAAAAAGAAAGGAAGGAAAGAAGGAAGGAAGAAAAAGAAAGGAAAGGAAAGGAAAGAAAGAAGGGAGAAGGGGAGAGCATGGCCAGCCATGGCTGACCAGGCCTGGCCGGTGGTCGCCGGCAGCCGCAGGTGGCCGGCAGCCATAGGCAGCAAGCAGCCCATGGTGGCAGCCAAACCCAAAAACCAAGAGTGCAAGTCTAGGTCAAAATGAAGATTTGGAGTTTTAGAAATGGGGTTTCAGAGAGCGAAGAAATGGTTCTTTGGAAAGAGTACTCCAAGGAAAAGAATTTGGTGTGGTTGGTGGTGGCCGAAGTGGTGTGGTTGGTGGTGGCCGAAGTAGTGGTGAAGGTGGTGGTGAAGATGGGTTGTTTTGTGAAAAAGAAGGAGAAGAAGATGGTGGAGTGTATGGTTGCTTAAAATGGAGGAGAGGGGGGAAATGATGGAGAGTGAAGAAGAGGAGTTGGTCGCCGAAGTGGAGGCCAAGGGGCTGGCCGAGAAGGGGCGGTGTTGCTGGAAAAGCTTGCTGGAAGAAGACGGAACAAAGAATAAAAGAAGAAGAAAAGGGGTTGTAAATATATAGGTTAGTTTATGATTATTACAAATTTGCCATGCATTTCAAAAAAATGTGACTTCTCATTCAAACCAGATCCTTCTCATTCAAACCAGACCCGTCTCTGGCTAAAGGCCCAGACGCAAAGATAAAGAGGGAATCTCTGCATTAAAGACCAGACTCGCGCCTGGTGAGCCTCGCGTCTGTGAAGGAGAAAGAAATGGAAAAAAGAGAAAAGTAAAATAACTGGATAAAATTCTGATATCTAAGAAAACACCGAAAACTTCAGAAAAGTCTAGAAAATGAAGTAACTCGAAAAGGTTCTCAAAATTCTCAAACATAATAAATATTATTTTAAGATGTTTGGTGAAATGGATTTTAGAAATTCAATCCCGTTTTCGAAATAAAATTCTTAAAATCAACCGTCGATACCGGTCTACACCGGGTCGGCCGGATTTTGATAAATTCTGAAAAATTCCCAAAAATTCCCAGAGATAGAAAATATCATAAATTCTGAAAAATTCCCAAAAATTCCCAGAGATAGAAAATATCATCCTGAGAATTAACATAAAATCAATTTTAAAAATAAAATCCCATTTTTAATTAAATATCCTGGAATCTTCCGGAGATACTGGTCGACACCAAATCCAGTGTAATTTCAATAAATTCTGAAAAAATCTCCAAAAATACATTTAGATAGAAAATATAATTTTAAGAGATAATATTAAATCAGTTTCTAGAAATTCAACTCCGTTTGTAAATTAAAAATCTGAGAATCGATCAGCAGCACTGGTCGACACCGGTTTTGAAGATTTTCAATTTAATTCAGAAAAATTCAAAAATTATAGAAAATCTAAAATATTAGAAAACGATATATGAAACCGAAATTAGTCAAATTTGAATACCGAAAAGATCAAATCGAGCAGTACTTTAGGATCGGGTCCCCGATTCAGTCTAGGCTTGACTCCAAGTCCACGATCCAGATCCAAGGCAAAAATAATCATATAAATAATTCATAAAACAAAACAAATACAAGAAGAAAATCGAAAAATATGATCAGAAAATATGAATACGTAAATAAGTACGTATTCGGAGCACGGGGTTGAAAGTGCACCTTGGGGGTGAATAGGTGTACTAGCTAATCAAGTGCAAATGACACAGAATTAAAAAAATCATTGCAAACACACTCACTGTAACCAAGAGTAAGCCCGAATTCTCCGTGAAGGGCTCTGGAACTACTTCTCTAGATTCCTCTAGATTAAGAGTTGAGGTGCTTTAATAAGCTCTCTTAGTTGAACACAAGTGTGGGCACACAAACAATATCTAGAATGTATATGAAAATGAATAAGTAATAGCAATACAAGATATAAATGAGAGAGAAAGTTGAGAGATAGTGGATCAAACGCAAACACAAAGATATGTTTCGAGGTTCGAGCCACTGCTCTACATCCCCGCCTTCATACAGAAGTATTTTCACTACGTCCACACAGGACCTTCCACAAAGGGACCTCCACCGAGGAATTACAACTCAATACCGGGAGTACACAACTCCTCTCTCAAACACAAAACATCTACACAAGTGGTGGTCACTAAGCCAAGTAAAAAGCAAAAGAAAATACACTTGGTGATCACAAGCTCTCTCTTGGTGATCTCAAAGGATTACAAACAATTTTCTCACAAAAACAAGAACTTAAAGATAGGATTAGAATTGATTGGCTCAAGTATGTGAGAAATCAAAGTGTTTGTAAATAAAACATCAAATAAAATACTTGGAAAAAACTTCTTGATGGATATATAAAATAAAGAACAAAATAGAATTCCAAAGACTTGATTTTCTTTGATTTTTCAAAACTTTGAAAACAAATAACGCTAAGAGAACTTTTGGCGCAAAAACTTCTTTTAAAAACTTGCTGAAAACACTTAAGAAGATGGAAAAAATTGGTCTTAAAAATCTTAAAAGAAAAAGCCCCCAGAGACTCATTTTTATAGGGGTCTAAAAAACTAGTCGTTGGGACCTAGAACAGGTAAGAAATGACCTGTCGGTCGACTGCCCGGTCGACCGGCCAACTGTCAGATTTCTGACTGTTGGGGTTACCGGTCAACCGCCTGGTCGACCGCCCTAGGCAAGTTTCCTAACGTCGACCACCCGGTCGACTGAGGCCAGAACCAGATAGTGAACTCTCTAGCTCGATCGACCGCCTGGTCGACCGGGGCCAGATCCAGAGAGCAAGCTCTCTGGATCGGTCAACCGGCCTAGAGGCCAAGGCAGTATGCACGTTTTGTGCACATCGGTCGACCGACCGGTCGATTGAACTCTGGCCCGGTCGACCGACCGGTCGATTGAACTCTGGCCCGGTCGACCGGTCCGTCGACCGCCAACAGGCTCAGGCTGGGATTTTGGGTTTGAAAACTTGGTCTTTTTAATACTGATAAAATCTCATAAAATTCACAAAAATAAGTTCTTATAAATATTTGAAGAACAAATATGTGTGACTAAAATTCAACACATATTTTAAACAATTTGAACTATTTTAGTGATATAGAAATTTAGATTTAAACCGGAAACAGTATTTTCCAAAAACCAAACTTCTAAAGGAAAATACGGTTTTTCTATAAATTTATACAAATGCAAAAAATAAGATATTTAAACACTTTTGAAGCATAGTGTGTATGGATAGAATTCAATACACATGGTAAAGGATATATCTATGTTTTTGACAATAAATTCAAAACTAAGTTTTATTAAAAATAAAACTTGAAACCATGAACTAGATATACATCAAAGTAAGTTTCTAAATATTATGAACCAAACAATGTGTATGGATGAATCCACTATACATATAAACCATGTAAACTACTTTAGATGAAATCTATTCATGAAGCCAAAAGATATATTCTTAAAAATTCAAAACGGTTACACCGAAACCAAAACTTTTGAACTTATGTGTATTTGAACTTAAGCATATCAAGACTAAGCTATCCTTACACAAGATCTAAAACAAAACTAAACTAAACAAACTGAAGTCTTCTTGTAGAACTCCTTCTCCAAGTCGACTCGATCCAACCACGATGCAAAGAGCTTGACTCCAACCGAGTGCTAGATGCGGTCTTAACGCGCGAGCTCTTGAATCATCATGTGTTAGTTTCAAAACTGGCTTTGAATCCTTTATTGAAGCTAATCACCTACTAATCTTGATCAATATCTGAAACTTATTAAACACAAGGTCATTAGCAAACTAACCTTTATAAGTTAGTCATCATCAAAACTAAGGTGAAGGGCCTCTGCAATCTCCCCCTTTTTGATAATGACAAAACTTATAAGGTTATATATGCATACATTAAGAATTAGCTTCATAGAAGCTCCCCCTTAACTTATGCATATGAAAGAAACAATAAAGATATGCAATGTAAGCTCAAGATACCAAAAAAATAAGATAGATATATATATACACACACACATAAACACTTAATAAAATATTCATATATAATCCTAAATTTTTGTCCCCCTTTTTGTCACTCATCAACAAAGGGGTGAAGTCAAATAAAAAATACCAAAAAATATATTTAAAAACAAAAATTTGATACCAATAAACACAATCAATTAAAAGAACCAATTGAAAGAAACAATCTTTTTACTAAATGAAAATTAAACATTCTTTTTATGAATTGATACCAATAGAACAACATGATATCAACTGAAAGTAAAAACTAATTTTTTTTGGGTAAACACTAAAACTATTTTGCAATATAGATACCAAATAGAGAATAATTTTTAAGATTACTGATACCAATATTGAAAATGTTAGCATATACTAAAATAAAATATTTTTTATTATAAAGAGTGGGAGTAAGATGCCAATTGAAAATAAAACCAATTGAAAGATAAAATAAGAATTTTTCTCCCCATTATATAATACTAATAAAAATAATGCATAAGCTTGTTTATGATATCAATTAAAAAACAATTGACATTAAGGACTAAATCAAGCTTAGTAAGAAATAATTTATGCTTAAAAATGTATGGCATATATATTTAAAGCATAAGAAAACATCTATATGTATGTACGAGAGCAATATAATGTTAATTTAGATATGATCGATATATATATAGAAAACATTAGTATACAAAATGAATTTTCATTGAAAATTATGTATAACTCATAACTACCACCCTATTTATGCACATGTTTAAATAGATTTTTATTTAAGAGCATACAATGCATGGTCGCTCATTCAACTTCCCTTTGATGGTAGGGGCATTCAAAAATAAGATTTGAAAATATTAATATAGTTGAAAATTACTACCAAATTGAAGAATAACGTGACTAGTTTTATAATAATTTTGAAAACTAGTTTAAAATCCTTCAAGCAGGGAATAAAACAAATATATATTCCATAATATATGAAAACTACATGAGAATCGACACTCAGAAATTGATAAAGCTCATATAGGCTCATGACAAAATCATGAGCAAACAAAAGATATATGGAGTGTTCCAAAATCATGTAATCAACAAAATCATGAAAATAAGGCATTGAAGATCATATGAAATTTCTTTTAAAAAAATCATCAAAATATAAGAAATTCTATTTTTATCAAAAACTAAACAGGCTAAGGTGTATGTATGTTTTGTCAAAACTAAAAGTATACATACATATCACAAATATAAATTGAGTCCACAAAAGAATATTGCATGAAAAGTAAGTGATTCTAAGATAGATGTGTATATCTATTAGTTTTAGACAAAATTAACATATACATGAAGCTAAACACAATTTTTTTTATGAAAAACATGTACAAATATAGGAAATACAAGTGAAGATAAAAGAATCATCAAAACTAGGTTATACTAATACATCTAATGAGTACATATGAGCAAATAAAGTACAAACATATAATAATCAAGAGTGGCTCACTAGTTGTACAAGTATAAACACAAGTTTTAATAAAAACTGCCTCTAAACATGTAATCAAAACATGAAGTACAAAAACATAAACAAATATGATCATTAGACTAAATACACGTGTTTTAGAACTAAGATATACACAATAGCTAAACTATAGTGAGAACACAAAAGATGTGAATCCATACGAACATGGGTGTATCTCAAAGGACTATCTATGTATATCACATGTCTAATTAACATTGCATTTAACATAATGAGCATTAAAATATGACATGCTAAAAACTAATAATATAAAAGCATGTAAACAAAATAGGAGTTAGAGACAGTTACCAAAATCAATGAACCAATCTCTAGGTCTCCAAAGCATGGTGATCCTCCCACCAAACATCCCTTGAAAGTGATGCATCCAAAAATATGATCTTTAGGCTCGGATCGCATCCACCATCAAGGCACTGATACCTTCACGTCAAGTGAGAGCCCACACCTACATCAAATACAATAGGGATGGATTTTGGTACCATACCTTTTTGGGTCCATGAGGGTTAGCACCTTTTCTAACCCAAATAAATTTATTTGTAAAATTTGAATTATGTATTCTATCATAATAAAACTTTGTAAGGTGGCCCGTACGTGCACAATGTGTACAAGTGTACACATGTGCATACATATAATCATGTGTGTGAGCATGATGAGCATGTGTATGCCGTGATTTATGTGTGTGCATATGAGGAGCATGTTTCTAGCGAAACATGAATTCCAACCGTGTGTGGTTCATCGCACAATGGCTCAAAGTGGAGCCCAAACAATCTACACTCTTCTTTAAAATACAAATATCATTTTCAATGATTGAAGAATAAGTGGAGCATGCAACATGTTTATCAATAGAAGATGAATCTATAGTAGCATGACAAACATAAGAATCAAAATCATTTTTCAAAGAAATGTTTTCTTTTGAAACCAAATCTAATTCTTTTGAAATTAAAATTAATTTTCAAAGAATTATTTTCTTTTACAACAAAATCTAGTTTTGAAGACAAAACTTCATTTTTCTTCAAAACAAGATCAAAATTATTTTTATTATTTAAAATTTTATTTTTTTTAAAACAAGATCAAGTTGGGTTTTCAAGAAATCTCTTTCATTTGAAATCTCAACCTTCTCTTGCAAAACCACATTAAGTTTAGAAAATAAATTTTTATTTTCTTCTTTTAATTCAAAACTTTTGCTTTTCAAAGCTTTGTACTTTGAAAGCAAGTTTTTACAAAACATAGATAGTTCTTCATTTAATGTATGTGTATCCAAATTATTTTCATCACATGAAGAACTAGAACCATCATCTAGTTGAGTGTCCGAAATTACCTCAAGGGAGTCATTCCCTTGGACCATGAAGCAAGCTTGGTCGGACTCATCTCCACTAGATTCCTTCTCCAAAACATGTGTCGTTTGTACCATGGGAGAAGTCAATGTGTTTCATACTGCAAAAGCGGGATCACAATGAGAAATTAAAGAAAGATCATCTTTGCTAAATGTGTGCCTAAGTGCCTCAAAGGCTTGTGCATTAGCCTCTATATGGTTGTCATTACCAAGATAAGATTTCTTGGTAGTGGCAAGGTAAACATACAATCCTAGAGCTTTAAGATATGCACTCATCTTAAACTTTCACATATCGATGTTGGAAACATCGTACATGGGAGGGGAAAGAAAATTCATGAGTTTATAAACTATATGTGTGCAAATGCAAATCTAGATTAGCAATCCAAGATCACACTCCTAGGTGGTTAAACCGAATATCATGAGCGAAGGCTCTGATACCAATTGAAAGTGCACCTAGAGGTGGGGTGAATAGGTGTACTAGCTAATCAAGTGCAAATAATGTGAAATTAAAAAAAACTAATTACAAACACACTAAGTGTAACCAAGAGTGAGCCCAAATTTCCGTGAAGGGCTCTTGGACTACTCCTCTAGATTCCTCTAGATTAAGAATTGAGGTGCTTTAATAAGCTCTCTAGGTTGAACACAAGTGTGGGCACACAAACAATATCTAGCATGTATATGAAAATGAACAAGTAATAACAATGTAAGATATAAGTGAGAGAGAAAGTTGAGAGTTAGTAGATCAAACGTAAACACAAAAATATGTTTCGAGGTTCACGCCACTGCTCTACGTCCCTGCCTTCAAACAGAAGGATTTTCACCACATTCACACAGGACCTTCCACAAAGGAACCTCCACTAAGGAATTACAACTCAACACCGGGAATATACAACTCCTCTCTCAAACATAAAACCTCTACATAAGAGGTGGGTACTAAGCCAAGCACAAAGCAAAGGAAATTACACTTGGTGATCACAATGATCACAAACTCTCTCTGGGTGATCTCAAAGGATCACAAATAATTTTCTCACAAAAACAAGATCCTAAAGATTGAATTAGAATTGATTGGCTCAAGTATGTGAGAAATCAAAGTGTTTGAAAATAAAACAATAAAAAAAATATTTGGGAAACATTTCTTGATTGATATATAAAATGAAGAACAAAATAGAATTCCAAAAGACTTGATTTTCTTTGATTTTCCATAACTTTGAAAACAAATAAAGACAAGAGAATTTTTGGCACAAAAACTTCTTTTTAAAACTTGCTGAAACCGCTTAAGAAGATGAGAAAAATTGCTCTTAAAAATCTTAGGAGTAACACCCCCCAAGACCCATTTTTATAGGGGTCTCAAAAACTAGCCATTGGGGTTTAGAATAGGTCAGAAATGACCTGTCGGTCGACCGCTCGGTCGACCGGCCAACGATCAGATTTCTGACCTTAGGGTTGAAAAACACCTAGAGGAGGGGTGAATAGGTGTAAGTGCTAATCTAGTGCTAAATGCAATACTATGTGCGCTAAATGCGGAAGCTAATGCAAATCTTGCAACACACTTAGTACAATCAACAAGTGTAGCCGAATTTCCCGTGAAGGGCTCTGGACTAACTCCTCTTGATTCCCCTTGAATGGGTTGAGGTGCTATGTGAAGCTCTTGTTGATTAGGTACAAGTGAGGCACACACACACAATCAAGCCAAACATATAAGGATGAATAACAATATGAAAATATGCAAGGCAACACAAGCAAATAGATATGATATGGCAATATGAATTATGCTCAACACAAGCAAATATGGTATGATGATATGAATGATGCTTTGCACAATTATAAGAGAGAGAGTTAGAGAGACAATGGATCAAAACGCAAACACCAAGATATGTTTCGAGGTTCGAGCGCCTTGCTCTACATCCCCGCCTACACCACCGTGTAGGATTTCCAATCCACTATCTCCCACCGAGGGAACCTCTACCGAAGAGGATTTGTTACAATACTTAGGAGTACCAAACTCCTCTCTCAAACAACCACCTCACAACCGAGGGGTAGGCCCGTAGCCAACACAGCAACCAACACCTCTACCGAAGAGGGTTTACAACCAAACTCCACCTCTCACTAGAGGGAGCAAACCAATCACCCGATCACCTCTACCTAAGAGGGATACAACAAAGAATAAGGGTGCACAACAAGTGGTTCCAAAAGACCACAAACAATCTCTCTTTTCTTTTCTCTTTTTCCACAAAACAAATGATCCTAATAGATTAGGATAGAAGATAGCTCAAGTGTGGAAACTAGGTGTTTGGAAAACAAGCAACAAAGAAAAACACTTGGAAAATTCTTGCAAAAGATATAGAATGAAAACCAAGATAAATCTCCCAAAATATTCTTTTCTTTGATTTTTCCAAAAACCTAAAACAATAAGGATGAGAAGTTTAAAAGCCCAAAAACTCTTTTTAAAACTCTTTTAAACACTTCAGAAAATTGGAATTTTTCCTCTTAAAAAACTTGGCCAAAATCCCCAAAGAGATGGGGTTTATATAGGCCCATCAGAAAACTAGCCGTTAGGCTGAGCTGGCAGCCTGACAGGCTAACGGTTGACCGGCCCGGTCGACCGCCAACGGTCAGAAATATGACCGTTGGGCAACTGCGGTCGACCGGCCCGGTCGACCCAAACAAACAGAGAGCAGAGCTCTCATCTCGGTCGACCGGCACGGTCGACCCAAGCAAACAGAGAGCAGAGCTCTCGGCCCGGTCGACCCGTACGGTCGACCGTCCCAAGTCTGCCAAACGTGCACAGATCTGTGCACGTCCGGTTGACCGGCCGGTCGACCGGTCTTCAGCCAAGTCGACTAATAAGGTTAGTAGTCGACTGGTTGAAGCCTGGAACAGATTTCTGGGTCAGAAAAACAGTTAGAAATATTTTCTAAAAATCTTTTAACACTTCTAAAATTCTATAAAACTTGTTTTATCATTTTATATTGAAACATAAACAAGTGATAAAAATTTCAAGACATATATCAAACATATCAATTCATTTTTGTGTCTTGCAAATTTTATCAAAAACAAACACTTGTATTTTTCCAAACTTGATTTTTCCAAAACATGAATAGGATAGTCGAAATAAGTTTGTCTAGCAAGTTTAAAGCATGTATGTATATTTAGAATATATCTAATATACATAAGAATAAAGTAAACTTGTTTTGATCTATTATCCATGAAAACCAAAATTCAAATCATGAACGTGTGTGTATGTGCACTTGAGCATATCAACTACACTAAGCTTTACAAATGGATCTAAAACACACTATCTAAACTAGGATACCTAAGTCTTCTTGATGATCTTCATCTTCAAGTTGACTTGCTCCCAAAACTCCATCCATGGGCTAGGCAAAGTGTGATCTTGAAGCTTTGGCCCTGGAATCATTATGAAAAGCTTCTAAACTCCTTGTTGAAGCTAATCACCAACTAATATCTTGGTTAATGATCTGAAACTTAAACAACACAAGATTATTAGTAAACATAACTACATGAGTTAATCATCATCAAAACTAGGGTGGAAGGACTTTGGGCCAACAAGGGTTACCGGTCGGACGCCCGGTCGACCACCAAGTCAATTTGCCTAACGGTCGACCGCCCGGTCGACCGAGGTCAGAACCAGAGCGTAAACTTTCTGGCCCAGTGTCGACAGGGGCTAGATCCAGAGAGCAAGCTCTCTAGATCGGTCGACCGGCCCATAGGCCAAGGCAGTGTGCACATCGGTTGACCGACCGGTCGATCGAGCTCTGGTCTGGTCGACTGGTTGGTCGACCGCCAGCAGGCTCAGGCTGGGATTTTGGGTTTGAAAACTTGATTTTTTTTAATACCTATAAAATCTCATAAAATCACATAAAATCCACAAAAATAAGTTCTTATAAATATTTGAAGAACAAATATGTGTGACTAAAATTCAACAAATATTTTAAACAATTTGAACTATTTTTGTGATATAGAAATTTAGCTTTAAACCAGAAACGGCATTTTTCAAAAACCAAACTTCTAAAGAAAATAAGGTTTTTCTATAAACTTGTACAAATACAAAAACAAGATATTGAAACACTTTTGAAGCATAGTATGTATAGATAGAATTCATACACATGGTAAAGGATATATCTATGTTTTTGACCAAAACTAAGTTTTGTTAAAAATAAAACTTGAAACCATGAACTAGAAATATATCAAAGTAAGTTTCTAAATATTATGAACCAAACAATGTATATGGATGAATCCACTATACATTTAAAACATGTAAACTACTTTAGATAAAATCTATTCATGAAACCAAAAGATATACTCTTAAAAATCTGAAATGGTTAAACCGAAACCAAAACTTTTGAACTTGTGTGTGCGTGAACTTGAGCATATCAAGACTAAGCTATCCTTAAATAAGATCAAAAACAAAACTAAACTAAACAAACTGAAATCTTCTTGTAGAACTCCTTCTCCAAGCCGACTCGATCCAAACACGATGCAAAGAGCTTGACTCCAACCGAGTGCTAGATGCGATCTTGACGCGCGAGCTCTTGAATCATCATGTGTTAGCTTCAAAACTAGATTTGAATCCTTTATTGAAACTAATCACCTGCTAAGATCTTGATCAATATCTGAAACTTATTAAACATAAGATCTTTAGCAAACTAACCTTTATAAGTTAGTCATCATCAAAACTAAGGTGAAGGGACTCTGGGCCAACAATCTCCCCCTTTTGATGATGACAAAACTTTTAAGGTTATATATGCATACATTAAGAATAAGCTTCATAAAAGCTCCCCCCTTAACTTATGCATATGAAAGAAACAATAAAGATATGCAATGTAAGCTCAAGATACCAATAAAATATATATATATATATATATAATATATATATATATATATATATATATATATATATATATATATATATATATATATATATATATATATATATGCATAAAAACTAAATAAAACATGCATATATAATCCTAAATTCTTCTCCCTCTTTTTGTCACTCATCAACAAAGGGTGAAGTCAAATAAACAATACCAATAAACATATTTTAAAACAAAAATTTGATACCATAAACACAATCAATTGATAGAACCAATTGAAAGAAACAATCTTTTTACTAAATGAAAATTAAACAGTCTTTTTATGAATTGATACCAATAGAACGACATGATATCAATTGAAAGTAAAAAATCAAATTTTTTTAGGTAAACACTAAAACTATTTTGCAATATAGATACCAAATTGAGAAAAATATAAATTTAAGATTATTGATACCAATATTGAACATGTTAGCATATAGCAAAACAAAATATTTTTCATCATAAAGAGTGGGAGTAAGACACCAATTGAAAATAACACCAATTGAAAGATAAAAATAAGAATTTTTCTCCCCCTTTATGAAATACCAATAAAAATAATGCATAAGTTTGTATATGATATCAATTGAAAAACAATTAACATTAAGGACTAAATTAAGCTTAGTAAGAAATAATTTGTGCTTAAAAATGTATGACATATATATTTTTAAAGCATAAGAAAGCATATATATGTATGTATCAGAGCAATATAATGTTAATTTAGATTGATCCATATATATATATAGAAAACATGAGTATACAAAATAAATTTTCATTGAAAATTATGTATAACTCATAACTACCACCCTATTCATGCACATGTTTAAATAGATTTTCATTTAAGAGCACACAAGGCATGGTCTCCCATCCAACTGCCCTTTAATAGTAGGAGTTTTCAAAATAAGATTTGAAAATATTAATATAGTTAAAAATCACTACCAAATTTAAGAATAACATAACTAGTTTTATGATAATTTTGAAACTAGTATGAAATCCTTCAAGTAAGGAATAAAACAAATATATATTCCATAATATATGAAAACTACATGAGAATCGACACTCAAAAATTAATAAAGCTCATATAGGCTCATGAATCAAAATCATGAGCAAACAAAAGATATATAGAGCGTACAAAAATCATGTAATCAACAAAATTATGAAAATAAGGCATTGAAGCTCATATGAAATTTCTTAAAAAAAATCTTCAAAACATAAGAAATTCTATTTTTATCAAAAACTAAACAGGCTAAGGTGTATGTATGTTTTGTCAAAACTAAAAGTATACATACATATCACAAACATAAATTGAGTCCACAAAAGAATATTGCATGAAAAGTAAGTGATTCTAAGATAGACATGTATATCTATTAGTTTTAGATAAAATTAACAAATACATGAAGCTAAACACAATTGTTTTTATAAAAACATGTATAAATATAGGAAATACAAGTGAAGATGAAAGAATCATCAAAACTAGGTTATACTAATGCATCTAATGAGTACACATGAGCAAATAAAGCACAAACATATAATAATCAAGAATGGCTCACTAGTTGTACAAGTATAAACACAAGTTTTAATAAAAAACTACATCTAAGCATGTAATCAAAACAGGAAGTGCAAAACATAAACAAACATGATCATTAGGCTAAAGGCACGTGTTTTAGAACTAGGATATACATAATAGTTAAACTATAGTGAGAACATAAAAGATATAAATCCATATCAACATGGGTGTATCTCAAAGAACTATCTATGTATATCACATGTCTAATTAACATTGTATTTAACATAATGAGCATTAAAACATGACATGCTAAAAATTAATAATATAAAAACATGGAAATAAAATAGGAGCTAGAGACAGTTACCAAAACCAATTAAATGATCTCTAGGTCTCCAAACCATGGTGGTCCTCCCACCAAACATTCCTTGAAAGTGATGCATCCAAAAATATGATTTTTAGGCTCGGATCACATCCACCATCAAGACACTGATACCCTCTCGTCAAATGAGAGCCCACATCTATATCAAATACAATAGGGGTGGATTTTGGTACCCATACCTTTTTGGGTCCATGGGGGTTAGCACCTTTCCTAACCCAAACAAATTTATTTGCAAATTTTGAATTATGTAATCTATCATAACAAAACTTTGCAAGGTGGCCCGTACATCCACAATGTGTATAAGGGTACACGTGAGCATACATATAATCTTATGTGTGAACATGATGAGCTTGTGTATGCTGTGATTTGTGTGCATGCATATGAGGAACATGTTTCTAGCGAAACATGGATTCCAACCGTGTGTGGTTTATCGCACAATGGCTCAAAGTGGAGCCCAAATAATCTGCACTCTTCTTCAAAATACAAATATAATTTTCAATGATTGAAAAAGAAGTGGAGCATGCAGCATGTTTATCAATAGAAGATGAATTTATAGTAGCATGACAAACATGGAATCAAAATCATTTTTCAAAGAAATATTTTCTTTTGAAACCAAATCTAATTCTTTTGAAATTAAAACAATTTTATTTTACAAAGAATTATTTTCTTTTACAACAAAATCTAGTTTTGAAGACAAAACTTCATTTTTTTTCAAAACAAGATCAAAATTATTTTTATTCCTTAACATTTCATTTTCTTTTAAAACAAGGTCAAGTTGGGTTTTCAAGAAATCTCTTTCATTTGAAATCTCAACCCTCTCTTGCAAAACCATATCACGTTTAGAAAATAAATTTTTATTTTCTTCTTTTGATTTTAAACTTTTGCTTTTCAAAGCTTTGTGTTTTAAAAGCAAGTTTTCACAAAACATGGATAATTCTTCATTTTATGCAAGTGCATCCAAATTATTTTCATCACATGAAAAACTAGCACTATCATCTAGTTGAGTGTCTGAAATTACCTCAAGGGAGTCATTCCCTTGGACCATGAAGCAAGCTTGATCGGACTCATCTCCACTAGATTCCTTCTCCAAAACATGTGTCGTTTGTACCATAGGAGAAGTCAATGTGTTCCACACTGCAAAAGCGGAATCACAATAAGAAATCAAAGAAAGATCATCTTTACTAAGTGTGTTCCTAAGTGCCTTTAAGGATTGTGCATTAGCCTCTATATGCTTGCCATTACCAAGAAATGATTTCTTGGTAGTGGTAAGGTAAACATGCAATCCTAGGGCTTTAAGATATGCACTCATCTTAAACTTCCACATATCGATGTTGGAAACATCGTACATAGGAGGGACAAGAAAATCTATGAGTATATAAACTATATGTGTGCAAATGCAAATCTAGATTAGCAATTCAAGATCACACCCCTAGGTGGTTAAACTGAATATAAGGAGCGGAGGCTCTAATACCAATTGAAAGTGCACCAGAGGGGGTGAATAGGTGTACTAGCTAATCAAGTGCAAATTATGTGGAATTAAAAAAACTAATTGCAAACACACTAAGTGTAACCAAGAGTGAGTCCGAATTCCCCGTGAAAGGCTCTAGAACTACTCCTCTAGATTCCTCTAGATTAAGAGTTAAGGTGCTTTAATAAGCTCTCTTAGTTGAACACAAGTGTGGGCACACAAACAATATCTAGCATGTATATGAAAATGAACAAGTAATAACAATGCAAGAGATAAGTGTGAGAGAAAGTTGAGAGATAGTGGATCAAACGCAAAATCAAAGATATGTTTCAAGGTTCGCGCCACTGCTCTACTTTCTCGCCTTCACACATAAGGATTTTCACTACATCCACACAGGACCTTCCACAAAGGAACTTCCACTGAGGAATTACAAATCAAAATTGAGAGTACACAACTCCCCTCTCAAACACAAAACTTCTACACAAGAGGTGAGCATTAACCCAAGCACAAAGCAAAGGAAAATACACTTGGTGATCACAAAGATCATAAACTCTCCCTTGGTGATCTCAAAGGATCACAAACAATTTTCTTATAAAAACAAGATCCTAAAGATAGGATTAGAATTGATTGGCTCAAGTATGTGAGAAATCAAAGTGTTTGAAAATAAAACAACAAAGAAAATACTTGGGAAAAGCTTTTTGATGGATAAAATGAAAAACAAAATAGAATTCTCAAAGACTTGATTTTCTTTGATTTTTCAAAACTTTGAAAACAAATAAAAATAAGAGAATTTTAGGCACAAAAACTTCTTTTAAAACTTGTTGAAAACACTTAAGAAGATGAGAAAAATTGCTCTTAAAAATCTTAGGAGAAACGCCCCCAAAGACCCATTTTTATAGGGGTCTGAAAAACTAGCCGTTGGGATCCAGAACAGGTCAGAAATGACCAGTCAGTCGACCGCCCGGTCGACCGACCAACGGTCAGATTTTTGACCATTGGGGTTACCAGTCGACCGCCCGGTCAACCGAGGCCAGAACCAGAGAGTTAACTCTCTGGCCCGGTGTCAACCGGGACCAGATCCAGAGAGCTCTGGATCGGTCGACCAGCCCATAGGCCAAGACAGTGTGCACGTTTTGTGCACATCGGTCGACCGATCGGTCGACCGAGCTCTGGTCTGGTCAACCGGTCGGTCGACCGCCAGCAGGCTCAGGCTGGGAGTTTGGGTTTGAAAACTTGGTCTTTTTAATACCTATAAAATCCCATAAAATCAAATAAAATCCACAAAAATTAGTTCTTATAAATATTTAAAGAATAAATATGTGTGACTAAAATTCAACTCATATTTTAAACAATTTGGACTATTTTTGTGATATTAAAATTTAGCTTTAAATCGGAAACAATATTTTTCAAAAACCAAACTTCTAAAGGAAAATACGATTTTTCTATAAACTTGTACAAATGCAAAAACAAGATCTTTAAACACTTTTGAAGCATAGTATGTATGGATAGAATCCAATATACATGGTAAAGGATATATCTATGTTTTTGATAATACATCTAAAACTAAGTTTTGTTAAAAATTAAACTTGAAACCATGAACTAGATATACATCAAAGTTTCTAAACATTATGAACCAAACAATGTATATAGATGAATCCACTATATATATAAACCATGTAAACTACTTTAGATGAAATCTATTCATAAAATCAAAAGATATATTCTTGAAAATCAGAAACGGTTAAACCGAAACTAAAACTTTTGAGCTTGTATGTGTGTGAACTTGAGCATATCAAGACTAAGTTATCCTTACACAAGATCTAAAATAAAACTAAACTAAACAAACTGAAGTCTTCTTGTAGATATTCCAAGCCGACTCGATCCAAACATGATGCAAAGAGCTTGACTCCAACCGAGTGCTAGATGCGATCTTGACGCGCGAGCTCTTGAATCATAATGTGTTAGCTCCAAAACTGGATTTGAATCCTTTATTAAAGCTAATCACCTACTAAGATCTTGATCAATATCTGAAACTTATTAAACACAAGATCATTAGCAAACTAACCTTCATAAGTTAGTCATCATCAAAACTAAGGTGAAGGGCCTCTGGGCTAACAGGGGTATTATAACTTTATCTTTATTTTCCTTTTAGAGTCTTAAAAAGAAAATAAATTCTACAGATGGTTAGCTAGTATGTGAGTGATTTAGTATCCATATGTGGATTTTAAAGGTATGATCAAGATGAAAGAGTCATAAAATCTTAAAATACAGATTAAAATCTAGAACGAATATATCATCTAAACTTAGTCTAAGTTATTATGTACCCAATTGCACTTACACTATTAAGTTCATAGACTTAGGATATTGATTATAACTAGAATACTAAAAATAAAAATAAAAAAGTTTTATTATATTGTAAAATATTATTAATAAGTCTTGTTTTGTGACCTCAGTTGCTTGAGTAATTATGTCTGATTTGGGAGCATTGGCTCAAAGCTCGCTATATGGATAGCTGAGAAAGTCTAATAGGATAAGACACCATAAAAATATAATAATTTTGATTATCAATTAGCCAGGTGCCTTAGCCTCAGGAAACCTCGGTATCTACGCGAAAGATGGTTAAGAAGTCTTAAAAGAAAAGGAAAAAAAATTTTGTTATCACGAAAACAAGTATGAAAGTTGTAGTTAAATATTCTCAAGCTTGAGAACTACATCACGATCATGGAGTGTATAAGATCTGAAACTTAGAACAGGTGGTGTAAAGTTTTAGATTTGAGACTTTATTTTATAACCGATATGATTTCTTGAATTAAGATTTTACTTGAAAATAAAACTCTTAGAAACTTGTGATCTTGCTAATTAGTTAACTTGAGTAGATATATAGATATATAAAAAAAATTTGATTTTTCCTTTCTTGATTTTTGGTTATCCTTATTTTATTTTATTTATTCCTTTATCTCATTCCCTTATGGATTTGGTGGGGGTAATCCACTGGAAACCCTCACGTGACAAACTTGTACTCTAGGGATAATCTAAGGGTTCAACGGCTTGTTGCACATGCTAAGTGCAACTATAATTCTTACAAAAGTGAGATAGGATAGTTTTTCTATTTGTTTGTTTTTTGTTTTTTTAATAGTTTTGCTCGATGACTAGCAAAAGATAGGTGTGGGGGTATTTGATAAGCATGATTTTGTAACATTTTTCATGCCCATATTCATCTATTATTTGTCTATAAATAATGCTACTCGGGTATTTTTAGTAGTGTTTTGTAGATTAAGCTATCAAAAGAAGATTGGACCGCAAAAGCGTAGTTCGGAGACTGTAAAAAATACAATAGGAGATTGAAGGCGAGATAGGATGTTTGGCACTGCTGGTATTGCTTTACCATGCTTAAAACAGACATCGAATAAAGTTACAATCAATTCGAATAAGTTTGAAGCCAGTTGGGGCGAAAACACAATTTTGTTAAGTTTAGGGGCCTAAATGTAATTTGATATGGAATAGCTTTTATGTGTAATTGAATAATCATTGTAAACTTTTTTGTAAAATGACCAAACCCTGAGTCTATAAATAGCCATGTAAGGCTAGGGTTCGGGGATTGTTGACACTATAAAAAGACAAAACTCTCAGACTTCTCTTTAACCGGTCTGAACGATGCCTAACTTGTCGACATTTACAAAAGACAAGTCACAGACACGCTGATAATAAGTTTTTGCCCATCTCCGAGGGACAAAGCAAACGACTTGGACTCTACTGATCCAGTGAAGTAGACAGTAAGTCAAGGTTGCCTATGAAGAGGTCAAAGCAGGCCTGTGATGCTAGGTCTAATCAAACACCTAGCCTCGCATGAGCCCAAAAGAGCTAGCTTCGCTAAAAGGCCAAAGCCACTAGCTTCACACGAAGCTCCCATTAGCCCCACTAAAGGCTAACCTTAAGCTTCACCAGAAGCTTTATCTCCAACTTCGCTGGAGATGGAGTGGTCCAGCTCTGCTCTGAGCTAACTCCTAGCTTCGCTAAAAGCATCACCTAGCTCTGCTCTGAGCTAAGTTTTAGCTTCACTTGAAGCTCTGGATATAACTTCACCTGAATGAGCTTCGCCTGAAGCTCTCACTTAGCTCTGCGGCGAGCTCTATCAGCTCATCAATTGACCATTTCAAAATCCCCCGAGGGATTAATGGGTGAATCTTGATGCTTTAGTGGGGTTAATGCCACGGGCCCAGAGGCCTTCCACTCTAGTTTTGATGATAATTAACTCATGTAGTTATGTTTACTAATAATCTTGTGTTGTTTAAGTTTTAGATCATTAACCAAGATATTAGTTGGTGATTAGCTTCAACAAGGAGTTTAGAAGCTTTTCATGGTGATTCCAGTGCCCGAGCATCAAGATCATACCTTTGCACTCGGTGGATCACGTTTGGGATCGAGTCGGCTTGAAGATTGAAGATCGTCAAGAAGACTTAGGTATTCTAGTTTTAGTTTAGTGTGTTTAGATCCATTTGTAAAGATAAGAATAGTTGATATGCTCAAGTGCACAACACACACGTTTTATGGATTTTGATTTTCATGAATAGTTTAGATCAAAACAAGTTTAAATGGTTTTTATGTATATTAGATGTGTTCAATATACATACATGCTTCATATCTTAGAAAAACTTATTTTGATATGTCTATTCATGAGTTTTAGGAAAAATCAGATTTCCTATTGAAAAATCCAAGTTTGATAAAATTCAGTTTTGGTTTTTGGTAAAAATGTCAAAACACAAAAATAGTCTAACTTGCTTGATATTTGAGTTGAAATTTTTATCATATGTTTATATATCAATGCAAAATATTAAAACTATTTTTGGGGATTTTTAGAAGATTTTTAAGTATTTATTAGAATATTTTTAAACAAGTTTTTCAGACCCAAACTGCTGCCTGCCAGGCTCTGGCGGTCGACCGGAACGGTCGACCGCGTTCCAGAGTCGGTCGACCGCTCGGTCGACCGACGTGCACAGACCTGTGCACGTTGTCCAGGCACAGGGCACGGTCGACCGGACCGGTCGACTGGCCAGAGAGCTTTGCTCTCTGTTTTTGGGCGGTCGACCGGGTCGGTCGACCGGGATGCCCCAACGGTCATATTTATGACCGTTGGCGGTCGACCGGCCGGTCGACCGCCAGCTGTCTGGCTGTCAGAAACAGCCAAACGGTTAGTTTTTGGGAGAGGCTATTTAAGCCTCATCTCTTGGGGTTTTTGACAAGATTTTTGACAAGAAAAATATTTCCTATTCTCTGGTTTTAAAATAAGTTTTCAAAGTGTTTAAGAGCTTAAAAAGATCCATCTTATTTGTTTTTAGGGTTTTGAAAAAATCAAAGAAAATAGAAAAATTTGGGAGATTTGTTTTGTTATTCATTTCTATCTTTTACAAAGAGTTTTCCCAAGTATTTTTCTTTGAGTTTTTGTTTTCCAAACTCTAGATTTTCCGCACTTGAGCTATCTTCTATCCTATTCTATTTAGGATCTTGTTTTGTGGAAAAAGAGAGATTGTTTGTGGTTGAAAGAAACCACTTGTTGTAAATACCCTTTCATTGTTGGGTTGCTCCCTCTTTGGTAGAGGTTGAGGTTGTTGTTTACTCCCTCTAGTGAGAGGTGGAGTGGTTATTTGTATCCCTCTTCGGTAGAGGTGTTTGTGGTTGTTTGGCTACGGGCCTACCCCTCGGTTGTGAGGTGGTGTTTGAGAGAGGAGTTCGGTACTCCCTTGTTGTATAAATCCTCCTCGGTGGAGGTTCCCTCGGTGGGAGTCCTCGGTGGACAAGATAGTGGATTAGAAATCCTTCTCGGTGAAGGCGGGGACGTAGAGCTAGGGGCTCGAACCTCGGAACATATCTTTGTGTTTGTGTTTGATCCATTGTCTCTTAACCCTCTCTTTTATTTGTGTTTGTGCATCATTCTTTTCATTCATATCTTAGTGCTTGCATTTGTGCCTTGCATCTTTTATATTGTCATATCTATTGTATGCTTGGTTGCTTGTGTGCCTCACTTATACTTAACCACAAGAGCTTCATATAGCACCTCAACCCTTATCTAGGGGAATCAAGAGGAGTTAGTCCAAAGCCCTTCACGGGGAATTCGGCTACACTTGTTGGTTGTATTAAGTGTGTTGCAAATTTGTCTTAGCTTCCGCATTTAGTTTCTACATTAGCACTATCACCTATTCACCCCCCCTCTAGGTGATTTCAATTGGTATCAGAGCCTACGCTCCTGATACTTAGGTTTAACAACCTAGGAGTGAGATCTTGGTTTGCTAATCTTCATTTGCATTTGCACATTCATCTTGTTTGCACACATTTAGTTTGTACCCATGGATTGCTTTTCACCTCCCATCTTCGATGTCTCCAACATTGACACATGAAAATATAGGATGTCCATGTACCTAAAGACCCTAGGCTTGCATGTTTATCTTGCCGCTACCAAGAAATGCTATCTTGGTAATAGCAATCATATAGGGGCCAATGCACAAGCCCTTGAGGCTATTAGAAGCACATTAAATAAAGAATATCTTATGCTTGCTTCTAACTTTGATTCCGCATTTGCAGTGTGGAACATGTTGACAACCACATCCACCTCCAAGCTTCAATTGCAAATCCAACCGGAGGAATCTAGTGGAGATGAATTCGAGCCACAACAATGCTATATGGTCCAAGGGAATGACTCCCTTGAGGTATACTCGGATACTCAACTAGATAGTGCTAGCTCTTCATTTGATGATCATGATGATATGGATGCCAATGCCTTGAATGAAGAGTTATCTATTGTTTGTGAGAACCTCCTTGAAAAATATAAAATTTTGAAAAAGAAAACTTGTAAATTATCAAAAGAAAATAAGGATTTGTTTTCAAAACTTGAGTTGGCTTTACAAGAGAAGGTTGAGTTTTCAAATGAGTGTGACTCCTTGAAAACCCAACTTGAACTTGTTTTAAATGAAAACAAGATTTTGAAAAATAAAAATGATTGTAATGAAGTTTTGAAGAAAAATGAGTCTTTAACTTCAAAACTTGATTTTGTTATAAAAGAGAATGTTTCTTTAAAAATAAAATTGCTTCAATTTCAAAAGATTTAAATGATTGTTTAAAGAAAAATGTTTAAGGGCCACCTTGCTAAATTTTTCTATGATAGAATACATAATGTTAATTTAGCAAATAATTTTGTTTGGGTTAGAGAAGGGACTAACCCCCATGGACCCAAAAGATTATGGGTACCAAAGACCACCCCTATGGTATTTGATGTAGGTGTGGGCTCTCGCATGACGTGAGAGTAGAGGTACCTTGGAGTGGATGCGCTCCGAGCTTCATGGAAATCATTTGGATGCATCACTTTCAAGGGACGTTTGGCGGGAGGACCACCTTGTTTTGGAGTCATGGAGAGTTACCTCATAGGTTTTGGTAACGGTCTCTTACTCCTTATTTATTTTTGCATGCCTTTCATGTTCATTATTTGTAGCATGCTTTGATGTTTATAGATTATTATGTAAATGCCATGATTATTAGATCATTGACATGCATGTATAGCATTTTGAGACACCCATGTTTAATATGGACCATTATTTTAGTGTTCTCACCTGTGTTTAGCTATCATGTTTATCATAGCTCTAATAACATGTGGATTTACATAATGATCATGTTTGTATTTATCATGTTGATTTATATTTTGTTTTATGCTTCATGATTTGAATATATGTTTAAATGTTAGTTTTCATTAAGACTAGGTATATATTTGTGCATATAGTGGGCCACAAATAAATCTATATATGTTTGTACTTGAACGCTTATTTGTACCCATTAGATGTGCTAGTATAGTCTAGTTTTGATGATTCATGCACTTTAAACTTGTATTCCCATTTTTGGACTTGTTTTATGATCTTGTGTTTTCTCTTCATGTATATGTCTAATTTGCCAAACTTTAAGATATACATGTATACCCCTTGAGTCATTTGCCTTTCATGCAAATCTTTATTATGGACTCAAATTGTGTTTAGGGATATGTATGTATACTTTTTATGTTGTCAAAACATACATATGCCTTGAAGTATAATTTTTTTTAAAATTTAGTTTTTTTTCATGTTTTCATGTTTAAGGAATATTGAGCTTAATTGAATACTTTCATGATCATGATCTTCACATTTTTAATTATGCACTCACCTTACATGTTTACTCATGTTTTTGTTTTTCATGAGTCATTATATGCTTCATTGTCTTGAGTGTTGAATAACATGTGAATTTCATGTTTTATGAAAAATAATTTTTTTTATTCCTTGCTTGAAGGATTTCGTACTAGTTAACAAGATTTTCCATTTAACTAGTTCGTATTCTTCGTTTAGTAATACGAGGTATACACTTGCTATGATTGTTGTTTCAATTGGTATCATTGGATTCTTTCAATTGGTATCAATGTTGACATTTTTTTCTTGTATACTCATATGTGTTTATGTATGTATGCTTTCAATTCTAATGGTATCAATTTCTATTGGTATCTAATTTTTCATACATATATGTTTTATTTGTGCTTATTATATCCCTATATCTTGAGCACAAATTTTGTTTATGCTAAGCTTGAATTGCTAATGACTATCATATTTCAATTGATTAGTTTTCAAATTGGTATTCTTAAACAAGCTTACGCATGTGTTTAGTTTGTATTTCATAAAGGGGGAGAAAATTCGATTTTCATATTTCAATTGGTATTTGTATTTCCACTCCCTTACTTTATGATAGAAAATAAAAATTTCAAATTGATATCATATACTTAAAAAGAAAAATACTCTATTTTGATATCAAGATGTTTATTTGAATGATTTAAATTGGGATCTCAAAATTTTGTTTAAAGAAAATATTCAAAAGTTTTGATTTGTATTGCCTATATGCAAGGAGAGCTTAACATCTCTTCTACATATAGATTTATGATGAGTGTATGTTGTATTGAGGAGCTTGACAACTCTTCTTTATGTGGTACACGTGTGTAGGGGGAGCTTCACATCTCCTCTTATGCATTGCATAGTGTACGTTATGTGAATTAGGGCTTGTCATCCCTCTTTCATGTAATGTATCTATGTTGGGAAGCTTCACATCTTCCTCTTCATGAATGTATATCGCATATACCATTTATTGATCTATGTTCACTTTCAATTGGTATCAAGATGCTATCTTTGACATATATTTAAATTGATATCTTAATTGATTGTAACCCCTTATTGATATTCTTTTTGTTTTAGACAAAAAGGGGGAGAACATTGTTTTTATTGTTTTTGACCCCTTTGTTGATTCTTTGTTTCGAACAAAAAGGGGGAGAAAAATTTATTGTTTTGCTTTTGCTTTTACCCCTTTATTGATGATTGACAAAAAGGGAGATAAAGATGTTGAGTTTTATATGCATACTTATGTTTTTGCATATATTAAGTCTAATTGGTCTCTAGAGCATGTTTATTTGTTTTTGAAAATTTCATTGGTATCAAGAACATTTTATTGTTTATGCATATCTATGCATGTTTCATGTTTCATATTCATTGCATATTTATGTTTATTTGTTTATGCATGATTTAAGGGGGAGCTTCTTTGAAGCTTAACTTTAATCAATACATATATAACTCCATGAGTTTTATCATCATCAAAAAGGGGGAGATTGTTGGCCCAGAGGCCTTCCACTCTAGTTTTGATGATGATTAACTCATGTAGTTATGTTTACTAATAATCTTGTGTTGTTTAAGTTTCAGATCATTAACCAAGATATTAGTTGGTGATTAGCTTCAACAAGGAGTTTAGAAGCTTTTCATGGTGATTCCAGTGCCCGAGCATCAAGATCATACCTTTGCACTCGGTGGATCACGTTTGGGATCGAGTCGGCTTGAAGATTGAAGATCGTCAAGAAGACTTAGGTATCCTAGTTTTAGTTTAGTGTGTTTAGATCCATTTGTAAAGATAAGAATAGTTGATATGCTCAAGTGCACAACACACACGTTTTATGAATTTTGGTTTTCAAGAATAGTTTAGATCAAAACAGGTTTAAATGGTTTTTATGTATATTAGATGTGTTCAATATACATACATGCTTCATATCTTAGACAAACTTATTTTGATATGTCTATTCATGAGTTTTAGGAAAAATCAGATTTCCTATTGAAAAATCCAAGTTTGATAAAATACAGTTTTTGGTTTTTGGTAAAAATGTTAAAACACAAAAATAGTCTAACTTGCTTGATATTTGAGTTGAAATTTTTATTATATGTTTATATATCAATGAAAAATGTTAAAACTATTTTTGGGGATTTTTAGAAGATTTTTAAGTATTTATTAGAATATTTTTAAACAAGTTTTTCAGACCCAAACTGCTGCCTGCCAGGCTCTGGCGGTCGACCGGAACGGTCGACCGTGTTCCAGAGTCGGTCGACCGCTCGGTCGACCGACGTGCACAGACCTGTGCACGTTGGCCAGGCACAGGGCACGGTCGACCGGACCGGTCGACCGGCCAGAGAGCTTTGCTCTCTGTTTTTGGGCGGTCGACCGGGTCGGTCGACCGGGATGCCCCAACGGTCATATTTATGACCGTTGGCGGTCGACCGGCCGGTCGACCGCCAGCTGTCTGGCTGTCAGAAACAGCCAAACGGCTAGTTTTTGGGAGAGGCTATTTAATCCTCATCTCTTGGGGTTTTTGACAAGATTTTTGACAAGAAAAATATTTCCTATTCTCTGGTTTTTAAAACAAGTTTTCAAAGTGTTTAAGAGCTTAAAAAGATCCATCTTATTTGTTTTTAGGGTTTTGGAAAAATCAAAGAAAATAGAAAAAATGGGAGATTTGTTTTGTTATTCATTTCTATCTTTTACAAAGAGTTTTCTCAAGTATTTTTCTTTGAGTTTTTGTTTTCCAAACTCTAGATTTTCCACACTTGAGCTATCTTCTATCCTATTCTATTTAGGATCTTGTTTTGTGAAAAAAGAGAGATTGTTTGTGGTTGAAAGAAATCACTTGTTGTAAATACCCTTTCATTGTTGGGTTGCTCCCTCTTTGGTAGAGGTTGAGGTTGTTGTTTACTCCCTCTAGTAAGAGGTGGAGTGGGTGTTTGTATCTCTCTTCGGTAGAGGTGTTTGTGGTTGTTTGGCTACGGGCCTACCCCTCGGTTGTGAGGTGGTGTTTGAGAGAGGAGTTCGGTACTCCCTTGTTGTATAAATCCTCCTCGGTGGAGGTTCCCTCGGTGGGAGTCCTTGGTGGACAAGATAGTGGATTAGAAATCCTTCTCGGTGAAGGCGGGGACGTAGAGCTAGGGGCTCGAACCTCGGAACATATCTTTGTGTTTGTGTTTGATCCATTGTCTCTTAACCCTCTCTTTTATTTGTGTTTGTGCATCATTCTTTTCATTCATATCTTAGTGCTTGCATTTGTGCCTTGCATATTTTATATTGTCATATCTATTGTATGCTTGGTTGCTTGTGTGCCTCACTTATACTTAACCACAAGAGCTTCATATAGCACCTCAACCCTTATCTAGGGGAATCAAGAGGAGTTAGTCCAGAGCCCTTCACGGGGAATTCGGCTACACTTGTTGGTTGTATTAAGTGTGTTGCAAATTTGTCTTAGCTTCCGCATTTAGTTTCTAGATTAGCACTATCACCTATTCACCCCCCCTCTAGGTGATTTCAAATGCCACTTTAAGTGGGCGGTTACACCCTCCCACTTCGTCCCATATTAACTGGAGACAATTAAGCCACAACGGCTATTAATAGTTTGCACGAACATTCTAGCTTCGCTGAAAGCTGGCAGTTAGCCTTGCGCGAAGCTAATAGACTGATTCAGTCTTACTGAATTTAAGAGGGCAGTTATACCCCCATTTTGTCTATAAATAGCCCCTTGCAAGACGAGAAAAGGGGCAGGCAGGCAGCGGAGAGGATATTGGTTGGAGAATTGGGAGATTTTGAGGAGATCTAAAACAAAAGTGCCCTCTTGCTTCCTTGCTTCCAAAGCATCCCAGAGACTTAGCTCTCTTTCCTTCAGGGTCTCAAAAAAGCTTTCTTCGATGATTTTCGGAACCAAGCGAGAAGGAAATCCACTTGAGAAAGCTTACATACCTGACTGATTGCATCATCAAAGGGATAAAGTGATCGCGCGCTAATCAGATTCCTACCGGCATACTTTCTCAGAAATCTCAGAGGAGATCTACCTATAATTTTCTTTCATTCAAGAGTTACCTGTAATTTAGCTCCTCAAATATTCTTTTTTGTAAGTTTTTCCCGATCAATTTTTGAGAAAAACAAGATGGCGACTCTGTTGGGGAATATCTCTTCCATTAATAAAGATGATGTCGCAATGCAACAGTCAGAATGTTGAACCCGTTACCGTCGAAAACTTGGTCATCTACTTTGACCAAGAAAAGTTCGAGGAACTCCTCTCTGGGGGTAGCCCAGCATTCCATGCACAGAAGCACAGGAGGGTCTCCATAGCTAAGACTTCACTGGCTACAAACCAGAAGGCATCCCCAATTGAGGCTGAGCCAGCAGCATGCGCAGGTGAACAAGGATCACTCCAATTTTCCCCAGTCTCAACTGAGGCTAAATTGACTTCACGCGGAGCCAAACAGGTTCCATGCGAATCTAACACTGCTTAGGGCAAGCAGGTGTGGAGGGCAAAGCAAGAAGCTTCTCCGCGCAAAGCTTTAGGCGAAGTTGAAACTCAACTCCACCTCTCACGTGAAGACAAAGGTAAGATGCTCTTAAGTTTTGGCAGCGTTGTTTATGCTAGCCGCGAGGCTGAAGTGAAACCACAACGACGTGAATTCCTACTAACTTTGCCCAATCTCAAAGCGCTATTTTCCAGCGCTAAGTTCGCTCCTCGGAGCGAAGTTAAGAGAGCATCCCTGAATGCTAATAGCGTTGCTTATGCAGCTTCAGCACCTAAGGGTGCTAGCAAAGTTCTTGGCCACAAAACTGGAACTAAAGCACTACGCAGTGCTAAGTATCTTTGCCGCAATGCAAAGAACAGAGCACTACTTCGTGCTATACCATCCTGTGCTAAAAGCGAAGTTACTATGACTTCGCTCTCAAAGCCTCCTGGCGCTATGTCCTCACTTAGCAGTGGATCTACAAGTGTAACTTCGCCAATCGAAGCTAATACTACTGGTAAGGAAGTTTTAAAATCACCTGTGGTTAAAAAGAGGAGCCTCAATGCTAGAGTTCTCCAGCCTGAACATCCCAGTGCACGATCTCCTCGAGTATCTGTACAAGATCGCTTGGGCCTGGTTAATCCTGATTTACGAGAGTTCTTAACTAACAAACGGAAGTTAGAACTACTCCATACTTCTCCCTCCTGTTGTGAACAAGTAGGGTGCCAGTTGGTGGTTGTTCATTCAGTCCATTGCCGACTAGGGTCAGTCCCCACCACTCTTCCAACCCGATGGTCGGTTTTCAACCGACTATCGATTCAAGCCCCTGTGAAGCCTCAGAAAAGGAACAAAGCATGAAACGTGCCAGATCTTCCCTCCGCATCAGTCAACATGATAGGAAGGGGACGTGAAATGCTCAGGAGCAGACGAGGGAGACGGGATACTAACTCTCCTTCGTTCAGTTCTCCAGATTCAAATTATAGCCCTAGTTTGGGCCAAGTCTTACTAAGACAAGAAGGTGCATTCTGAGGCACAAGATCCAGGGTAGCAATACCCTATAATTATGAACAACCGTCCTCTTCAACTGGGTGATGTCACCAGAACCATTGAGAAGTCTCTTTCAATGGTCTGATGATGAGGGAGAAGCTAGTGGATATGCCTCTTCAGCAACGATCAGCTTTGTGCAAACAGGCAGAGTGTCGGTTAATATGGCCGATAACAGCAATAATGACCTTCGCCGACAGATGAAAGCTCAAGAGCAGACCTCTAAGGCCCAGCAAGAAACCTTGGATAATAATCAACAAATGCTAGCTCAGCTCCTCACTAACTGGAATAACAATGATATCGGAAGCAATCATAATGAGGAGGAGCATAATGATGATGAACAGCCTAAGACTAAAAAGTAAAAGAAAAGTTCTTCAATCGATGCCGAAGTTATTAAAGGCATTCAAGCTCAGATCGCATCCCTAGCTCAGAGGGAAGACCTGAAAAAGGTAGGCATGACTCATCCTTACCCACTTGAATGGGATTCGATGCCATACCCGCCAAACCACCTATGTTTACATGCGTATGATGGTAAGAGCTCGCCAAACCAACATATCTATTACTTCTGGTCCCAGACTGGTAATGTCATAGATAATGATGCCATCATGGCCAGATTGTTTATCGGTACCCTCAAAGGAGTGGCCTTCGACTGGTTCAGAAGCCTTCCGTCGGGTTCCATCAACTCTTGGATTGACTTAGAGACTCGGTTCCTCTCTCACTTCTATGAGGATGACACCGAGGTAACCATGGATAAACTTCTTTCCACCGTGCAGAAGAAAGGAGAGTCAGTCCGTGATTATATTGAAAGATTCAGGAACCTATCTCTGATGTGTCCAGCAGGGATGCCATTACCTATGCTATTGCAGACATGTAGGCACAACTCCTGGACCAAGTAGAGATTCTCATGAGAGCTGTTAAGGCCCACACTTGGAAAGAGCAGGTTGAGCAGGCCAAAATAGCCGAGAAGTCGGCTAAAAAGTTTGAGTCGTCCATACCTAAAGGGAAATGGAGTGTAAATAATAAAGGATGCACCGAAATGGCACAGTCTTCCCAAGCAAAAGGGAAAGAAACCATACCTGTGGAGTTGTCGGGGAAAGCTCCTCCGAAAACTAAGAAAATTGACACCAACAATCAGGAGTTCAAGTTTTCGTCCGTAACAGTACTCCTTCAAAGATGAGCAGGTGGTTACCATATTCCATTTGCTCCAAAAACGCAATAAGTTGAAGCTATCAGAGGTTCTATGCCCTAATGAAGTGGGACCTACTAACAATCCCAACTACTGCCTCTTCCATAGGATGGTTCACCATCCTGCCCACAAATGCTTTGTCCTCAAGGACAAAATTCAAGCTTTGATCAATGCCGGAGTTCTGACTTTAAAGTCGGAACAAAAGAAAGTCACCACAAACATGGTAACCCTTGAGTTCAGCACTCTACCGAAGGTTACTATCCCTGACAGACATCCTCCAGTCCCTAAGGCATGCTGGAGATAAGTAATCCTTCAGCAAAGTAGCAAGAGGTTAAAGGTCTCCTTTCACTGACGTTGAAGACTAGGGAAATCATGTGGGTGCACCCAGATCTTGCCAAAGATAAACAATGGAATTCAAAGAAACCCAAGCCAAAGGGGAAATCCTGCAATGTTGTCTCTGTCCTGCCAGATGATGACAACATAACAGTAGCTTCTCTCAGTGAATCTGAAGATGAGAAGCATGCTTCACAGCACAGGACGTTGCACCCCAATCAATAGGTACTCGGTCTGGGAAATCATACCTGAGACAATACGAGAAGACTACTGACGAAACACAACAGCCAACGATGTCAGCAGAAATACCTGTTTTGGCTTTTGTCCCAACACCAGGAAAAGAAAAAAAGAAAGAAGTCCAGTTTGACCGAGTGTTGAAGAAAACTTCGGGTCCAAGACTTGATGCCCCTTTTTGTTTTGATATATTGGCACAACTAGCCAATATTCCAGCTCGGATTACTATACACGAGCTGCTTCGCCTCTCAAAAGAGATAAGAGAGGCACTCAGAGACGCGCTGACTGATTCAGAATCATTTCTAACACATATGTCGGAAGCCTCTGAAGATGAAAGACAATCCTTGTGTCTTGAATGTCATCATGTACAATAGAGAATACCTGCTATCACCTTCACTGCAGAGGACATTCTCCTCAAAGATAATAAGCACGATCGACCTTTGTATTATACTGGATATATCAGCTCGACGTGTATTGAGAGGGTACAGGTTGATCCAGGGTCAGCGTCATCCCTAAAAGGCTCCTCTACTTTCTTGGGATACAGCTGAATAGATTATCAGCAACGACTACTGCAATATATGGCTTCAATGCAGGAAGTAGTCACCCATTGGGAAAGATTCAACTTCATTGTCGAATCAGAGACCTAAAATCAGAGTAACGTGTTACGTCATTGATGCTGACACATCATACAATTTATTGCTTGGGCGGCCTTGGATTCATGCTAATTGGATCGTTCCTTCCACTCTCCACCAATGCTTCAAGCATGTGGAAGATAATGCAACAATACGAACAGTGTTTGCTGAAAAATAGCCGTTCAAAGGTGTTGAAAACTACTTTACTGATGCTCTCCTCTACCAGGAAGCTGACAAAGTAGCAAAAGAACTACTGCTTGAAAGCGACGATAGCGGCAATGAAGCAGATTCAAAGGCAGAAGAAGACACGCCAGCTATTTTTGCTTTCAAACCAATTGTAGCATATTTAAATGATCTTGAATGTAATAATCCCATTGAGGATGATGATGAATGGTGCTCAATGAGAATGTCACTTTTGATTATCCTGTGAGTATTGATGTATTTAAATCTGTAGATAATAGCTCCCTATACATGCCCTTGTCCATGTTAAGTATGACAAGTACGCTTGTAGAGAATGGTGAAGGATTTATCTTTGTGATCCCTCCATCCAAAAGGAGTCAGTCGCTATAGTATTTGGTAGGGTCCAACCCGAATGTCTCCAGTTACAAACTCAGGCTCAAACTTAGAACCCCCACAATTTTTTCATTATGCACGATCAGTGCACCATATGATGAGAAAAATGAGGTACAACCTACAGCATGAGAATGGCCTGAACTTCGGAAGGGGACGACATGGTCTTCTATGGGCTTTCGTGCCAAAGGGAAGCCAGCAAATTACTACGATAAAACACGCAAGGGGTTGGGATATGTTACACCTCCCTCCCTGTTCCAGTCCGAAGAAGAAGAACCTCTCCCGTCACATTCCTCTATTGCATCTAAGTGGGAATCAAACGTCAGTGTGGGGTTGCTCTTCAAATACTTCTTCGTCAATATGGCTTCAATCGATCAATTTGAGCATGAAGAGGCTATTGAAACCTTTGACATTGAGCCATAAGCTCAGCAACTCGATCTCCATTGGGAGAAGCGATTCGAACAACATAAACGCCCACTGAGGATAGGGTAATTTAGGTTGATCTGGGTAGTCAAGATCACCCTAAACCTATCTCTATAAGTGAAAATCTATCACTTACTGAAAGAGAAGAATTAATAGCTCTTATACGAGAGTATATCGATGTCTTTGCATGGAATTACGAAGACATGCCCGGTCTCGATCCACAAATAGCCATGCATTGGTTAAACATTAAGCCTACTGTTAAGCCGGTGAAACAACAGCAACTGCGATTTCGCCCTGATATTATAGAAGCTATTGAAGCTGAAGTCCATAAGCCTATCGAATGTGGTTTCATACGGGAAGAGCAGCACCCAGATTGGGTTTCTAACATTGTCCCCGTTCTTAAAAAGAATGAAAAAATTTGGATCTGTATTGACTACCGCGATCTTAATGCAGCTTGCCCAAAAGATGAGTTCCCATTGCCCATCACTGACGTCATGATTGATAACACCTGTGCCTTTTAGAGAATGTCTTTTATGGATGACTTCTCAAGGTACAACCAAATCAAGATGTACCCAGAAGACGAAAGGCATACTTCATTTCGGACACCGTTGGGGTATACTGTTATACTGTGATGCCCTTCGGATTAAAGAATACAGGAGCAACTTACCAACGTACAATGAGTACAATTTTCCCTAGCCACCTCTGAAAAATGGTAGAGTGCTATGTCGATGACATTGCTGTCAAAAGTCATGATAAAAATGATCATCTTCATGACTTAAAAACAATGTTCAATGAATTGAGCCTACCAATTGAAAATGAATCCACAAAGTCCTTCTTGGGTGTTTCAAGTGGTAAGTTCCTGGGATTCATTGTCACATCAAAAGGAATCCATCTTGACCCAGACAAGGACAAAACTATTCAGAGCATGCAACCACCTAAGAATCTCAAGGAACTTAGGGGTCTGCAAGGTAGATTGGCCTATATCCGAAGATCCATTGCAAATCTCTTAGGTCGTTGTCAACCATTCACCTGGCTTATGAATAAGGGTGCCTCTTTTGTATGGGATAAAGCTTGCCAATAAGTTTTCAAAGATATCACTAAACCTCCAGTCCTGGTGGCTCCCATATCAGAAAAATCATTCTTACTTTATGTAAAAGCTATGGCCATTCCCTAGGTGCTCTCCTTGCCCATAAGAATGACGAAGGCCATGAACAAGCCATTTACTATCTGAGTAAGACCCTGATAGGAGCTGAGTCTCGGTATAACCCTGTTGAGAAAGAATGTTTAGCTCTTGTCTTTGCCATTCAAAAGACGCGACATTACTTGGTTGGCCAAACCATACATGTCATTTCTAGAGTTAATTCCTTGCGTATCCTCATGACAAAACCAGGATCGCTAAATTTAAGGTTAGCTAAGTGGGCCATCCTCCTGTCTCAGTACGACGTGCTCTTTGTCCCTCAAAAGGCAATCAAGAGTCAGGCCCTTGCAGACTTTCTGGTCGCTCATCTGGTTCCAGAGCGTTCGAACCTTCATGAAGATATTCCAAATGAGATTTTTGAATCCAATATGATCTCGAAAGACGAAGTATGGCAGATGTTTTCGATGGAGCATCAAGAACAGGTCCCAAAGGCAAGATAATCGCTGGTGTGGGGGTGGTATTTATCTAGCCATAAAATCATATCCTTCCTTGGGCATTTTCAATGGCAACGCCTTGCTCTAACAATGTAGCAGAATATAATACTCTACTCATTGGCCTTCAGCTCGCCCATGAAATGGGGGTACGCTATCTCGAGACATATGGTGATTCAAAGCTAATTGTCAGTCAAGTCAAAGGAGAATACAAAGTTCGGCATAAGAACTTGGTACCTTATCACCATGCAGTCATCGAAATGGCTAATTCATTTGATGGTTTTTACATCAGACATGTGTCTCGATTTCAAAATACTAAGGCAGATGCTTTGGCTGCACTAGTGACTACATAACTATTGACACAGTTTATCGTCTTATAGTCGCCACTCGACGCCTTATCTGCCCTACACATGTGTTGGAACTAATGAAGTCCATGTAACATCAATTGGTTTCGAACCTAGAGATAGGTGATTTTCTCTCATTGACTATGCTCTGCATGATATATTACTGGATGACCCTAAGAAAGCAGCTTCTATCCGACAAAGGTCTGTCCACTTCTACTATGATCCGATGGTAAAGACGCTTTACCGTCGTTCATATGACGATATCTTGCTCTGTTGCCTCTCTAACTCTAAAGCACAAGAAGTACTTAAGGAAGCACAGATGGTATATGCGGGGCTCATCAACCAGGTCCGAAGCTCAAGGATCGATTGCACAGACTCGGTTATTATTGGCCAACCATGATAGTCGATGCAATCAAATATGCACAGAGGTGTAAAGCCTGTCAAATCCATACAGATTTTATACATCAACCTCCAGAGCTACTTCACCCTACTGTTGCTTCATGGCCATTCGAGGGGTGGGGAATCGATATCGTAAGACCTATCAGCCCCTCATCAAAGAAAGGTCATCAGTTCATCTTGGCAATAACCAACTATTTCTCGAAGTGGGCGAAGCTATACCACTTATCGAAGCCAAAACTTACAACGTGGTTAACTTTATTAAACATCATGTCATCCATCGATTTGGTGTCCCCAGGCGGATGATTCATGATTACGGTCCCCAATTTGCAATCCAAGTATTCTATCGGTTCTGCAATAAGTACCCAATTCAAAATGTGGCTTCAACCGCTTATAACCCTGCCGCTAATGGTTTGGCAAAAGCATTCAACAAGATGATTATTAAGCTACTCAAGAAATTTATTTTGTCAGCAAACGAGATTAGAATGAGAAGCTCGATGAATGTCTTTGAGCCTACCGAATTACGGTTCGAGTCCCAACAGGCAACACGCCTTTTTCTCTAGTATACGAGTATGAGGCAGTCATATCACTAGAGATCTAGATGTCGTCGCTACGTCTCGCCTTAGCAACCAAGATGACTAAGGATGACAACGATTGCCTACGCCTTCAAGAACTCGAAGCCCTAGATGAGAAACGACTACAAGCTCAACAACGCATTGAGTTGTACCAAGCTCGAATCTCAAAAGCCTTCAATAAGAAGGTTAAGGAGAGGGTATTCCAGAAAGGAGATTTAATTTTAGCTGTCAGACGACCTATGGTCATGACACACAAAACCAAAAGCAAATTTCAACCCAAATGAGAAGGGTCGTTCATAATAGAAACGGTCTATTCAAATGGGGCCTATCGCCTAGCAATTCCAAATGGTGACATACTCATGATGCCGATTAATGAAAAGTTCCTAAAAAAGTACTATCCTTGATCATGTCATCGAGTCAAGTATGTTGGATGGTTGCAGCGGATACATTTTCCTCTACAATCGATCGATGATAGATGACTATGTTCCTGCTCAACACGAGCACAATAGTCCTCATCGATCTATGATAAATGACTATGTTTCTGCTCAATACGAGCATAATAGTCCTCATCGATCGACAATAGATGACTATGTTCCTGCTCAACACGAGTATAATTGTCCTCATTGATCGACGACTATGACAGGCGGGACTACCATCGACGATCAAACATTGCTGAAGCATTAATCAACACATCAGCACATAAGAAACTGGTTAAGCATTCTAATTGGCATATAAGAAGCTGGTCAAAATGAAAGGCACATGAGAATACAGTCCAATCCTCAACAGAGTTGGGCTAATAAAGACAAGCTAGCAGAGTACTAGCTTTGTCACTATCAGAATCTAACGCCCTCAAATGGCTAAGGATGGAGAAAATATTGGCTCTTAAGTCTAATAGAAATTCTCGATAACTCACCATGCTGAGGGGAATAGCATGGCTAGCCCAACTCAAATGGTAGTTGGTAAAGGCATACCAAATCCGTTGACAGCTGAGGGTTTGCTAAAAATCCTAAGGGACCTAATCCCATTTGATTCCCCTCCAAAATCGCTTACCAATTCTTATCCATAGAATGGTAGGACCACATAAAGTAATATTCATTTCCCTTGCAAACTGAATCACAAGTCAAAACCTATCATGTTAATATTAAAACCTCTGGTAGTGAGACTTTGACATATTCCCTGGCGGATAAAATCAGAACCCTCGCGGATCTGGCTAATATACCCAGTAGATCAAACTCTACTTATCATTCTCTGGAATAGAACGACAAGTCCACTCAAATTGTTGTTATGTTACAATACCTCTAACAGTAAATGAATTCTTGTCAAGTTAACATCACACCTCTGACAAATTGCTTTACAAATCTCCAAGCGGAGAAGCTGTCACGATCACTTCTGACAAAATATTCTTTTAATTCCCCAGCAAGAGATTTGATTGTTATCTCTTACAACTCTTTAGGGAATAATCCTTTCCCTACCAAATTTCCTCGGAGTTCTTTTTGTCACGTTAATGATTACCTCTGACATATAATCTCTTATGGGATCCATTTTGTTAACTCCCCAGCGAGCTTCTGTTAGACTCTCCTCGAAGTCTATTATTCCCCTTTTCAGTCCCCAGTGGACTTTCTTGGCTATCATGTTAACAATATACCTCTGACAATTTCTTCCAAATAACATCCGAAGGAGATACCAATTTCCCCACGAAGTTTATGATCAAGTCCTATTTCCCCCAGTGGAATTATTTCTTTTACTGTTATGTCCAGTTCGTCACCTCTGAAGGATAAAAATCCTGAGCTTGGTGATTTCTCAATCGGTTATGTTCATGTTATGTCTGAACCGACAGATAACCAAGTCTCATCTTCCAGTCCAGTAGGGACTACTTCTTTATCGTTATGTCTGTTCACCACCTCTGAACGGCAGGGCTCTGAGTCTAGCAACTTTAAATCTGTTATGTCCACATTACCTCTGAACTGACGGATGCCTAGATCTCTCCCCTTTATGGTACTCAAACTGTCAAGTCCAGCTTAACACCTCTGAACAGATGAGTCCATAACTTTGTTCTCCTTTCCTCTGTCAAGACCGGGAGTTCTTGTTATCATGTTAATAGTAAACCTCTGAATAGCGGATTGAAAGCCTGGTATTTCTTAGTTGGTCATGTCCAGTTAACCACCACTAAACCAACAGGTGCCCAGATCCAATCCACATTTGCAGTCCCTTGTGGGCTAGTTGCCAAGTTAATACGACTACCTCTGGCAGCGGATTCAGAATTTATAATGTCTTAGTCTATCATGTTCAGCCAATAACCTTTGAATAGATGGGTCCCTAAAACTGGGTTCACCCTTTTTAGCTTTATTGTTATGTTCAGTTTATTACCTTTGAACAGCAAGCACTCTAAAATTAGCGGTTTCTCAATCGATCATGTCCAGTTTATCACCTTTGAATGGACAGATAGCTAAATTTCATTATCCCCAGTCCAGTAGGGACTTTTCATTTTTGTTGTCATATCCAATTCGTCACCTCTGAATGACAACAACAAAAAAAAATCCTAAGTCTGAACAGACAAACTCGACTTCATCACTTTGTTGTGGTGCCTAGTTCGTCACAACCAACTCATAAACCCAATGGTCTCTAATATGTCTGTTATATTAATATTTACCTCTGAATAGGAAGATCATCCCCTTTTTTTTTATCCCCAACAAGATTTGAATCGAGTCATCACTCAAACTTATTGGTGATAATTTATCAAATAACTAATTCTATCATGTTTTCAACTTCTAAATAGATTAGTTAATATTCTTTTAGTATAAGTTGGAAGACTATACAACCATCATCTTGTTTCTTTTGAGAGTTATAATTTAACCTGAAATTATTGCAAACTCAGAAGATAAAGCAAACAGAAACACAACAAAAGAGTCAAATAAAATTATTTTTATTGATTCAAAGAGAAAGAAAAAGAGATACATAGATTATAAGCTACGATTGTGTTTTGTAGGACTTGATCCGTTCTTCAAGAGTGGCCAGCCTGGTCTTCCTTTCTTCAGCAACTCAGATAAATACCTGCGATCTCAGCTCAGCTTCATTGAAGTTCCTTGTTTGGGACAAACGAGCCTCAATTTCTGCCAGAGTTGCCCTTTGTGCCATCTCTTATTGCAGGACTTTATCATTTTGGGTTCTAAGCTGCTCCAACCAAGCGATCTCCTCAAGACGCACTGGTTCAGCTTTAGACAGAAGAAGATTGGCTCTTTTGATCATCTCTCTGACCTTCTCAATCTTATCCTCAGCATCAAGAAGAGCGTTGTTGGAAGCATCAATAGCATCTCCAATCTCTACCTTCCTTGTCTCCAAGGACTTCAAGTCTGAAGATATCGCCTTAGTTGCTTCTTGCGCCTCCAGATGAGCTTTTCGCATCTGGGCCATGAGACGTTCAAGCTCTTCATCTACTGAGGGATTCAGGTCTGAGCTGTTGAGGTAACGCCACTCACCCACGTCCTTCTCAAACTTCTCCACTAGAAGCTCCAATGCAGCAACTTGGTCATCCCCTCCGAAATCTCGGATACTCTCAATATTATGAGAGAGGGCCACCTTCAGAGCTACAAATGAAGTGGTCGAGCCCTTCAAAATCAAGGCAATGGACCGTTTCAGGCTCTTGTAGAAGCTGTCGACCATCTTCGCCACAAATTCCTTCTCAACTTCAATTACTCCCGATGAGCGAGTAATCCCTGAAGTCAAAACTTCCACCGGTTTCACCATCATGAAAGTGGTAGAAATACTGGTTGGAGAAGGACGAGGAATCGCTAGCAGTCGAGGAAGAGTCTTCATTGATACCAGTACACCGACCGCGATAGAAGTAGGGCTGGTGACTACTCCAGAGAGAGCTGGCTCGACAATCAACATCAGAGACGTCGGGCTGGTGATTACCCTGAGACCGGCCATCACCAAAACTAGCAGCATCAGAGAAATCATTGTCATCTCGCCAACCGATTCAGATGGGAATGCAATCGGTGTCGTAGAAGGGAGAGCAGCCCTCGTCTCCTTAGTCACTACGAAATCACTAGCAGGCTCCGGTTGATATGAAGGTAGGTCACGATACAAGACATCTAGCTTTGCGACATCCACAGTAGCCGAAGTACTTGTCTCCTCCCCGAACCCCCCAGAAAGGCTCGTTGGCTCCTCTGAAGCTGATGCATCCAGAGGCGGAATACCTGCAAGAGTATTTTGTTAAGACAAGGATAAAAGTTTAACAACACCGAGCAAAGGTCGCTTATAAATTACTACAATATTACCGAAGGGAGCTGAAATCATGACGGTCATCGCCCCAATCGCCCCCTCGGCAATGTCCTCCAGGGTTCCCTCGACGGTGGTGCTGACTTTAATTGGCTCCATAGAAGAGACCCCGGCAGTGATAGGAGAAGCACTAGTTCTTGTCAAGTCACCAGAAGTGGTCTCAGGAAGAAGTTCATCAGTCCTGAGGGCCTCAGTAGTTGGAGCAATATCTGGTTCTCCTTTACTCGCCGCAGGCTCCGCGACCAGTTCCCTAGAGCTTGAAGTCATTGGGCTTTCCTTGTCCTTGCCAGCACTAGAGGGACAAGCATCGGCCGTGCCACCCTCAGATTCGTCAGAGATGACGAAGTAGCTGGCTTCATCACCCTCCCTGTAGGTGAACAAAGGATCATAATAATCCCCTTGTTCCCCTGCGATCTCAGTTCCTATATCTCAAATTAACAAGTTAGTTGCAAGAGAAGGGAGGGTTTAAATAAAAAAATTTGCAAATGGGAACTGGTCTTACCCAAACCTGGAGCAGCTTTTTCTGTTGCTTGTTTCGCGCTGATAGTTTTATAACTAACGGAGCAGGAGGAGGGGCAACCACAACCGATTCGCTCTCTGCAATGATGGGAGTATGGCGGCGAGGTTTTTTCATCACCCTCTTCCTGCGGGGTTCGCCCTTTCGCTTCCGCTTGAAGTAGACGTCGGGGTCTTCCTATTCTTCCTCTTCCACCTCTACTTCTTCCATGGGGGGCGTGCCTACCCCACCAAGAACATCCCGTGGTACCTCGGCACCAGCAACATCCTCGAAGCAAGGGCTTTCAGCGTCTGAAGCTTCACTGTCAGTGGCAGTAATCAACTCAGGGATGCCTGGCACTCGAACTCTTTTGCCCTCCCCTTTTGCAGTTACTTTCTGCTTCATCAGCTGAGAGATCCACTTCAAGCCAAAGGAGTTGATGACGAATCTAGTTGGTACAGAGTTGAAGGTCTTGTACCATTGGCAAAAACCCAAAGTCATCAGTAGGTTTGGGGTCTTCAATGGCATGCACAGCCGTGCTTTGGTACAACCGGCAATGAAGTATCGCCAAGTTCGAGCACCGTCAATCAGGCTCCCCATGAAGGCCAGATTGGTGTTTGGATTGCCGACGTAGAGTTGGTCGTATCTGAACTGGCGAGTGAAACGACAGCGGACATATGGTTTCAGGTAGCAGATGTCTCCGCTCCAGTATACCAAATGCGAAGGCCTGATACTGACTAGCCACTCGAATACTCCACGGTTCAATGATGTCCTACCATCTTCGGCATCTTTGAACTCTTCGCCATAACCAGCGTCTTGAATGTGGGGGAAGCATCGGAAGAGGCTATATATGTCGTGGCGACACAGTAATTTATGAATCGCAGCCACATAAATCCGTTCCCACGAGGACCCTTCGAATTGGTGAAAGTGCGCCATCCGAACACCCTCTGGAGGCTCCTCCCTAAGTTGGATGATCGCCGGATAGTGTAAACATTAAATAGGTGTATGGCAATCCAATCCTGGGGTTCGGTCCGTCGCGGGGTAAGACTGTTCCTTTTCCCCTCTTCGTGGTGGGTGGTCTACAGAAGACCTCCATCAATGCAAGGGGACCTCGTTGTATGCAGCAAACCATGGCTGAAAGTAGCCCTAGAAAGCGACCATGCAAAGCGAACGGCCAACAACAGAGCCATCGGGAGAATAGCATCGCTGGAAGGAGATGGCACTACGCATCTCTTCAACCAAACTGATAGAAACCCGGCCAAAAGTGCCTTCCGGGATATCGGTTGACGGGCCTGATGATGGAAACTCTTAAGAGTATCGCCTTTTTGTAGATGCCATCATCTTCTTCTAAAACGACGTCTTCGTGGTCGTGCTCCCTCATCATTCGGAGGATATCCTCTTCCACGACCCCGAATCGAGCCTCTTCAAGAGCATCCTCCAGGCTGGGAAACAAATAATCCGCCCAACTCTTCAAGCTGTTCGAGCCTCCCTTGTAACTTCCATGTACATCCGAGCAGATATAGAGTGGCATATTAGCTCTTGGTAGGTCTCGAATAGGGCGGGCTCCTACTTCTCCAGTAGCGCCAACTCTGCTTCATAAGGGAAATATTCTTCATAGGGAAGAGATCCCATTGGCAAAGCAGAAACCTCCCACATCTCGTGCAAAGTCATACCCAGTTCGCCTACAGGAGTGAAAAAAGTCCATGTAGCAGGGCAGTACAACTCGAAGATGGCATAGAAGTTCGCTACGATCATCTAAATGCCATAACAGGTGGCCCTGACAGCCTTGCGGAGTCCAAGTCTCTCCAGGTCCTCATTGAAATAAGCCAAGACGTACAGAGTTAAGTCTCTCCACTAGGCCTTCGGAGGATGAATTCAACCCAGAGTTCTGAAGTCAGTCACCGGATAATTGTTACTAACTTTAAAAAATTGATTACCGAAAGTCTGCGCCATGGTCGGGTTCTCCCCCAGCGGGATGTCTTGTAGAACGTTCCCAAGATATAAACCTAGTATGTATCGAGGGAGATCTGCTCTGGCATAACCGTGAGAAGAGGCCATCAGAATTCCCACGTGGACTGAATCGGTAGTCTGAGTCACCTGCCAATTCATCTTCTGAGGCCTTGTTACACATTAGAAGAAGGACAACGGGAAGTGGTGCTTGGTAGATGGGAGGAAATATTTCTCGCCATTCAGAGTAAAAATCCACTATCCTTCCCCGGCCAATAACTGCTGCTCTGTGTCGGGCGCCGCATCTCTGAACATAAAGCCAGGCTTCTGGTAAATTTTTCGGTCGCGGTCTTCTAGAGGCGCGGTGGTTAATATGCTCCTCATGGTGGCTAGTCTCCAGTATAGATCAGGGCGTCGCAGCTGGGAGTGCTCCTTTCACTGAACAAGGAAGCCTGCCCCTGGAATTATAGACTGATGTTCCCATCCAATCCCCTACCTGACCCGGAAAGACTGTTCAAAGGTCCAGGAGTATAGTGCACTGCAGAAACAAAAGGAAGAAAATATGTTAACCCAGAAAAAAAAAATAGAAGAAAGCAAAACTGTAAGGCATAGCTTCGCTTTCCAAGCGAAGCTAGCCTAGCATTAGCTTCTCCTTGAAGCTTAACTTTGCACTCTTCAAAAAGGCAGAGTGTAAAAAGTAACGAATCGCTAAGGCATAGCTTCGCTTTTCAAGCGAAGCTAGTCTAGCATTAGCTTCGCCTTGAAACTTAACTTCGCACTCTGCATAAAGACAAAGTGCAGCAAGTTATGAAGTGTTAGCTTTGCATGAAAGCTTAAGAGGCAATTATGCCTGAGAGGGGAAACCCCTCTATCTAGCTTCGCTCTGAAGTTAGCTTTGCATTCTGTCACTTGACAGAATGCAAAGATAGCCCCAAGAGCTAGCTTCGCTGAAAAGGCACTTGTGTCTAAAGTGATTCAGAGGACATAAGTCCTCAATCAGAGCTTTGCGTCAGAAGCTTAGCTTCGCGTTCTGTCACTTGACAGAATGCAAAAACAACCCTAAGGGCTAGCTTCACATCGAAGCTTGAGGAAGAAACCGTTCGGTTTCTAATTTGATTCACAAAATTAAGGAGAATTAAATTCCCTAAAATTTGATAAAATCAAATTTGAGGGAGATAAACTCCCTGAGATCACTAGATCATGGTGAATCACGGTGGATTCACCATGAAATAGCCAAAAATTGGCTTTAAAAAGAGATAAAAAAATTTCTGAAAAGGGAAAATTTCCTACCCATAATGGGGCGTTCGATCGTCGGAGGCGGAGGCGGAGGCGGCGGCGCCGTAGCAGAGGTAGCAACCTCTTTCCCTGCGTGTTGCTTGGGAGCCATTAGAACTTATATGAAGTTCTGAAAGGTCTTAAAAGAATAAGATGAAGAGAGTTCTAAACTCTGAAAAAATTTGAGAAGAGAAGGAAAAACTTCTCTGAAATTCAGCCAAATTGGCTTTTATAGACACAGAAATGTTTAGCTTTGCCACCTCAAAAGGATCGCAAGCGATCATTTCAATTTGATTTGAAATGACCTAAGGTAGCGAAGTTAGCTAACTTCGCTCAAAAACCTCCTTTAGCTTTGCAAGAAGCTTTGTTAGCTCCGCTGAGAGCTCATTTAGCTTCACATTGAAGCTTTACTCTAGCTTCACTGAAAGCTCATTCTCCAGCTCCTTCCACTCGTTCTTAGCTTCGCTAAGAGCTTATTCTTCATGGAAAGTCCTAGGGTAAAATCAATCTGATCACTTAGTTCAGTGTACAGTTGCACCCAGTGGATTTTTACTGACCTGAGCGACGCAGATATCAGGTTTCAAATTCAAGTGTTTCAGAATCTGTACCAATCCATTTCGGATTCACGAAAACTTTGAAAGGGATTTTGTGGACACTCTAAAAAGATAAAACTCTCAGACTTCTCTTCAACCGGTCTGAACGATGCCTAACTTGTCGACATTTACAAAAGACAAGTCGCGGACAAGCTGACGACCAGTTTTTGCCCATCTCTGAGGGACAAAGCAAACGACTTGGACTCTACTAATCCAGTGAAGCAGACAGTAAGCCAAGGTTGCCTATGAAGAGGCCAAAGCAGGCCTGTGAAGCTAGATTTAATCAAACACCTAGCCTCGCATGAGCCCAAAAGAGAGCTAGCTTCGCTAAAAGGTCAAAGCCACTAGCTTCGCCCGAAGCTCCCATTAGCCCCGTCGCCAGAAGCTTTATCTCCAACTTCGCTAGAGATGGGGTGGTCCAGCTCTGCTCTGAGCTAACTCCTAGCTTCGTCAAAAGCATCACCAAGCTCTGCTCTGAGCTAAGTTCTAGCTTCACTTAAAGCTCTAGATATAACTTCGCCTGAAATGATCTTCGCCTAAAGCTCTCACTTAGCTCCGCGGCGAGCTTTACCTGGTCATCAATTGACCGTTTCAAAATTCCCTAAGGGATTAATGGGTGAATCCTGATACTTTAGTGGGGTTAATGCAACTTTAAGTGGGCGATTACACCTACCCACTTCGTCCCACATTAAGTGGAGACAATTAAGCCACAACGGCTATTAATAGTTCGCACGAACTTTCTAGCTTCGCCGGAACCTGGCAATTAGCCTCGCGGCAAGGCTATTTCTAGCCTTGCGTGAAGCTTATAGACAGATTCAGTCTTGCTGAATTCAAGGGGCAGTTACACCCCTATTTTGGCTATAAATAGCCCCTTGCAAGATGAGAAAAGGGGCAGGCAGGCAGGGGAGAGGACATTGGCTGGAGAATTGGGAGATTTTGAGGAGATCTAAAACAAAAGTGCCCTCTTGCTTCCTTGCTTCCAAAGTACCCCGGAGACTTAGCTCTCTTTCCTTCAGGGTCTCAAAAAAGCTTTCTTCGAAGATTTTCGGAACCAAACGAGAAGGAAGTCCGCTCGAGAAGGCTTGCATACCTAACCGATTGCATCGTCAAAGGGATAAAGTGATCGCGCGCTGATCAGATTCCTACCGGCATACTTCCCCAGAAATCTCAGAGGAGATCTACCTGTAATTTTCTTTCTTTCAAGAGTTACCTGTATTTAGTTCCTCAAATATTCTTTTTTATAAGTTTTCCCGATCAATTTTCGCTGGAAAACAGGGATGCCTATTTTTCTACCTGCAACTCAGATTTTTTTTATTTTAATTTTGATGGCCGTACTTCTTTCTTTTCTGAAATTTTTGCCCTTTGTTTTCGTTTCGTTCGGCACTCCAACCAAGGCGACAGATCGCCTTTCTTTTCGGTGCTCCAACAAAGGCGCCTACTTAAAGGTGCTTCACCAGCGCCTAATTAAAGGCATTTTCAATCACAAAGAACTTGCAAGAGCTCTCCAATCACAGAGCGCCAAAGGCGCTTTTCAATTCAAAAGCACGCAGGCGCTTTCAGTTCAAAGCGCTCGCAGGTGCTCTGACAAAGGAGGGGGGCCGCCATATACTAGCGCCTTCAAAGGCGCCCATCCAATCAGAAGCGCCCACAGGCGCTGCCCAATCAAAAGCGCCCGTAGGTGCTTGCACCTTGCCAATCAAAAGCGCCGCAGGCGCTTGCCAAAACAGAGGATGCCCCCGCGCCCTGACAGAGGAGGCGGGGCCCATAGGTGCCATCAGGGAATCCAGAGGCACATTTCCCAGCATCCTTTCAGATTTGTCAATACGCTGAATTCAAGTTAGTACTTTAATTATTTAATTCATTTTTAGATATATTTGTTTAGTGTAATTATTTAGATCATTGATTTAATTAATAATTCATTTATTAACTACATGATATTAAATTCACATGTGTAACTAAACTGATTTCATGTGCTTGGGTGATGACCCAAGGCTACTAGATTGTGGTGGACTTTTAAATCTCTCAAATATATATGAAAAACACATTAATTGATTTTTAATCAATGAGATTAATTGCTAGATATTTAGAAATTTGACAAGATATGTTTCAATAGTCGATATTCCATGCTTAGTGTTTTTCTTATTTGTTGCTTTAATTTTATTATAGTACTTTGATGGAATATGCGATAAAATTTAATACCTTGTGCTTAGGACTATAGTTCTAGGATTTTATGCCATTTGAAACAGGAAATTATTATTGTATAGTCATTAAATTGAGAGACAAATACTACCACATGAATAGTAGTCTAGGGGACTCTACCCTAATGCATGATCCTTCTCTTTGACAAACTAGTTCACACTAACTTCTCAATCTGTTCAACCAATTCGCTTAATTTGTGTTAGGACCATTTAGAAATACCTTCTCTATGGACCGACTCTCAAGTGCTACAACGATCAATCATGCACTTGCGGTTATTTAAAACAGGAGAGAGAAATCTCCACATCACAAGAGCTAAACGGGTCGATCCGCAGGGAGAGATGCGATGCAAGCTTTTCGATACGTTCTCTCTGTGTAAAACTTGGAAGGAAAAGATGATGGTTATAAAAGAGTTGATTTAAATAAAAAGAGGGATCATAGCCCACTAATCATCTACCACAACCAAGCACTAGTCTATTAAAAATAAATATCATCTTGAACCTATAAAGATTAACCCTAGAGTGTTACTTCGAACTCAAGTAAGAAAAGTAATATAGAAAGTAAACCTAATAAGTACACTAAATAAAATTAAACATTAGTTTATAAAAGTCTCAAAGTATAGCATAAGAAAAGTTATTTTAGACTTAACAATAAGCTATCAAAGTATCTAAGTATAACAAAGAATAGCTATTTAATAGTATACCCTAAAGCTAGTTTAACTTAATTCATCACTAATCTTTAAGAATTATTAAATGATCCTAGGGTTTCAAATAGGCATAGAGTTCAATCAATTTATCTTATAAACTAGGCTTTAGTTTGTGAAGAGATTAGCAAGCTACGAGAGAATTAGTTACTCATATTTATGATGGAATTAAGCATGCATTTAAAAGTTGCATGAAAGGAAAGCATACTAGAATTGAAGAACACAAAGTAAAATAGAAAAAAGAGATATGAAAGAAAAAAAAAGAATCTTTATGAATTTGTCACCAATCCGATACAAAAGCCTTCTCTTCTTTGCAGATCTTCTTCAAAGTACCAAAACTAGAAAATATAATGGAAATTCAGAAAGAAAAGATGATCTGAAGAAAAACCCTAAACTTGATTCTCTGATATGCCTCTCCTCTGTGCTCTTCAGGGTATTTATAGGGGATTCTAGTAGTAGAGTCCCAGTAGAATACTCCTCCCAAATCTTCACGCACGCGGCACAGAAATGCGGTGTTTTCATGACAAAAAAGGAGGAGGTGCGGCCTTTTGTGGAGTCTGGGCACACGCTTTGACGCATGGCTTCATCTCGTCCATTCATTGAAAAGCTATCCTTAGAATCCTCGTTTGAATTCTAGAATTTAAAATAACCTTTTTCCTAGATAACTTAGAAAATAAGTTATCTATAAATCTGAATTTTAAATTCACTATAAATCCAATTTTAAACTTGAATTCTCTCCTTTATCTTTGATTTGGGGATCAAGCAACTTAATTAAATTGACTTTCTCTTTATCTATTTTAGATAGGATAATTTCTGAATTAACATGGGCTTGATGGACTCTTGGGCTTCTCTTTAACTTATGGGCTTTTTTTGGGCTCTTTTTTTCTCTTTTTAATTATAGAGCCCTGCACATTACTAAATAATAAAATGTTTAAATAATAGTGCTTTATAAAAATAAACATGAAAATGTGACTAAAAATATACACTTTTGATGAACAATCACATGTCCTCAATATCCAAAAAAGTTCTGGTCAGAATAATCACCAACAATTGTCGATAAACACCATATATAAAATATGCTATCTGTCCTCAAACATGAACTAGTCCAGCCAATCAATAGATCAAATCGAGTCACTGTCTAAGATGTATTAATACTAGACCTAAGCCAACAGCGACGAACTATTAACACATAAAATGACGCCGATAAACGCTCATATCAACTCAGTAAATAAGGTGAACACTCACTGATGCCTCATGAAGTGATACGAGTAATCATACTGATAAAATAAATCAGATGGTCACATGAAATGATACGGGTAACATATAACACCTGCTGACAATAGTAAATAAGAAAATAATATAAGAATAAACACTGACGGACAATGATAAAAATGAAATAACACAAAAGTAAACACTCACATGAAATGACGCAATTTTGGATCCAAATCGCTGGTTTGGTCTGCACTGCATGAACTGTTACGAATCTTCAAATCATCTCATGGGTCGGTCATCGAATCGCCAGTGTATCAGGTCCACAACGAACATAATTTCGAGTCTTCTGCAATGAGTTTGGATCTCACCAAACAGGGCTGCATCGTTGTAACATACAACCAAACACACATGAATACATGTACGCATAAATATACGTGTACACACCCATACACATAATATACACACACTCTCTCACTCACATAAGTAATACATTCATGAACATTCTAATGCACAAAAAAAATTAACACACACATAATTATAAACACACATTAACACAAATACTCATCACAATAAATATACACATACACGTATATACATACCCATAAATACATACATGACCGTGAAATGAAAGTGATAAGAATTACCGTGTAGCTTTGGGCTAACAGGTCGTGTCCACGAGGAGGAATGCGATAGAAGCTTTTGTGAAGTAACAAAGAATGGAGTTGGTGTCTTTCTTTTTTTTATATAAATTGAAAAAGAGAATGGAGAGAAGGGAAATGATTAAAAGAAAAATTGCAAACTTAGAGAATGCTTTGAAAAAGGTGATTTTTTTGAAAAGCTTGAAGAGTGATTTGTTGTTTTAATATAAGAAGAAGATCTAGGGTAACAGTATCACTACTCAACGATATGTTCTTCTCTTACAACTTAATCATAGGCAAAAACTTAAGCTTGAGTTTAGAAAGTTTTAAGCAAAGCAAATAAGATTGTTTGAAAAAGTTAACTCTTTTCTTTAAGAAACCATCTTGAATTGAATGTTAAATCATCAAGTATTTCAAGTATGAAATAAAAACAAGTTCAAGAGATATTTTAAAAGAAGTAGAAGTTTAGAAATTCAAACCCATCCTCATGTGCCTTCAAGAACACTTTCAAAGAAGAAAGGCTTAGTTTAGGCATGCATATGATTCCATTGGGTCTTTATATCAAAATCATTCAAAAAGAAGAGGGATCGAAGAGAGGAACAATAGTGAGCCCAGAAAATAAATTTAGCTACTCATGGAAGATGAAAAATAATACATGTAAATAAAGCAAGACATACCAGTGAATTGAAGTGGAAGAAGAGAAAGCTTGATCCTTTTATTGATGTCACTTCAATCTTCAGATTACAATCACTCTTTTCCTCTCTCTCACTGGTGTTTGAACTGAACTATAAATTATAAAACAGAGATACAACTTCTATACTATCTAACAAAGAGCCTAAACCTTAAAAATAAATAGAAAACTTAAACTAATTTTCGGTCCCTTTTTCTCTGAAAAATGCAATATTTATAGGCAAAACCCAAACGGGGGAGGGCGTACGGAGATAGGGGAGCGAACGCTCCCCCCAACAATAATCAAATGGCTGCGGAAACACAGCCAAAGCCGCGTTTTCACGGCCTGGCTATGGCCAGGTGGCCACAGCCGGGGGGGTACACCTCCTTATTTTATGTTCTGACTTTATCTCTTGCTGGTTTTCCCGTTTCAGCTCCAAGATTTAACGAAACAGTCTTTGATCTTTCGCTTTAACCACTTGATTTGGGAAGATTCATTTTAACCAATTTTTAATCTCTCTGATTTGCCATTACCTGCTATGATTTCTTGATTCGAATTAATTCTGAATTAAATCAGAATTTGATGGGCTTTTGGGCTCGTTTCTCTTTCCTATCCTTTAGCAATCGGCCTGCATTTTATAAAGAAAAATAGGACTTATTAATATAATTTATTTAGATAATAAACATGGTAATGTGACAATAAATATGCAATATATGTGACCGATCACACTCCCACACTTATCTTTTGCTCGCCCTCGAGCAAGACGTCAAAACTAATCCTAATCAATTATTAGACCACTTTCGCAGGTCACTCGATTGCACTGAGCATGTGCAACAAGCTGTTAAATCTCTAGGTTTACCCCTAGAGGATGAGTTTTATCTCGTGAGGATTTTCAGTGGAGTGCACCCACAAAATCCATAAAGAGAAAAATGTTAGTATTTTTGAAAAGCATTTTGAAAGGAGAAAATATTTGAAGTATATTTGTAAGAGTTCAAGTAATCTATAAGTTATAGGAATATCAAACTTTTCATTCCTAAACTTAGTCTCTATTCAAAAACATGTCATCAATCCAAGTAAGGAGTCAAATTGTATTCTCATCTAGTCTATTACTTTACCCTGAGTCATATGCACCATCGTGATCGTGAAGTTTGACTAAGGGTTCTTTAACATTAACTCCTATGCCTTATTATATTATTTTTGGTGATATTTATTCCTCAATTCCATTAGGCTTTCTAATCTGCCCATGTAACGAGCCTTTAGTCGGTAACACCCAGACCAGAAAGTCTTAGGGCACCAGGTGAGAAAACACCCCTAAGGACTTAAACACTCGAGCAGACAAGGCCACAAAATCAAGGGTTTTATTTATAAA